>JARKIC010001239.1:0-140039 GCA_029378375.1 Mycena olivaceomarginata
ACCCTTAAACAGGCTTGCTCCTTGCAACCTTTATTGGATCTTGATTAAACTAGTACTGCTGTTGTAGACACTGAGCTGAGCAAGCATTTCAGCAGAGGCACGAAAACTAGTGGTGGAATCCAAAGGAGTTTATTAGGCAGTACTAATACAGAGTGGTAGTAATACACACCTAGCAGGGGAATCTCAAGAGAAGAAAGGATGAGGATTCCCATGCTAGGTGAAGCTTATAAACTAATAGGTATTAGTGGTAGCACATGACCAAAGGGAACTACAGTGATCCTGGGCCCAGTCACATAACACATGCCAGCACGAGCAACTGGAGGGATCAGGAGTCATTGGGATGGGAGTCGGAGTTCTGGGCCCACACGAGGTGGAGGGTGGGCAGAGCACAGCCCTGAGGATGGATCCAGAGCCAGAGCTGAAGATGGAGCCAGAGGAGGGGTTCCCCTGACAACAGTGCCTTTGAGTAGCTCTGCCTCTTTGTACCTTCCAAGTTGGTGGTATGTGGCAGCCAGATTTTCCATAGCCTCCAGGGTGTCTGGATGGTCTCTGCTCCAAGGAGCTGCTTCCGCTTCTCCAGCACAGTGCCTTCAAGTGGCTCTGCCTCTTTGTACCTGCCAAGTTGATAATATGTGGCAGCCAGATTTGTTATAGCCTGCAGGGTGTCTGGATGGTCTGCTCCAAGGAGCTGCTTCCGCCTCTCCAGCACAGTGCCTTCGAGTGGCTCTGCCTCTTTGTACCTTCCAAGTTGGCAGTATGTGACAGCCAGATTTGCCATAGCCCGCAGGGTGTCTGGATGGTCTGCTCCAAGGAGCTGCTTCCGCTTCTCCAGCACAGTGCCTTCGAGTGGCTCTGCCTCTTTGTACCTTCCAAGTTGGCAGTATGCGACTGCCAGATTTGCCATAGCCCGCAGGGTGTCTGGATGGTCTGCTCCAAGGAGCTGCTTCCGCTTCTCCAGCACAGTGCCTTCAAGTGGCTCTGCCTCTTTGTACCTTCCAAGCCGTGGTATGTGACAGCCAGATTTGCCATAGCCTGCAGGGTGTCTGGATGGTCTGCTCCAAGGAGCTGCTTCCGCTTCTCCAGCACAGTGCCTTGGAGTGGCTCTGCCTCTTTGTACCTTCCAAGTTGGCGGTATGTGCCAGCCAGATTTGCCATAGCCTTCAGGGTGTCTGGATGGTCTGCTCCAAGGAGCTGCTTCCGCTTCTCCAGCACAGTGCCTTCAAGTGGCTCTGCCTCTTTGTACCTTCCAAGTTGGCGGTATGTGCCAGCCAGATTTGCCATAGCCTGCAGGGTGTCTGGATGGTCTGCTCCAAGGAGCTGCTTCCGCTTCTCCAGCACAGTGCCTTCGAGTGGCTCTGCCTCTTTGTACCTTCCAAGTTGGCAGTATGTGACAGCCAGATTTGCCATAGCCCGCAGGGTGTCTGGATGGTCTGCTCCAAGGAGCTGCTTCCGCTTCTCCAGCACAGTGCCTTCGAGTGGCTCTGCCTCTTTGTACCTTCCAAGCTGGTGGTATGTGACAGCCAGACTTCCCATAGCCTGCAGGGTGTCTGGATGGTCTGCTCCAAGGAGCTGCTTCCACTTCTCCAGCACAGTTCCTTTCAGTGGCTCTGCCTCTTTATACCTTCCAAGTTGGTGGTATGTGGCAGCCAGATTTGCCATAGCCCGCAGGGTGTCTGGATGGTTTGCTCCAAGGAGCTGCTTCTGCTTCTCCAGCACCATAGCTTCCAAATACTCTGCTTCTTTGAACCTGCCTGAGTCGAAATATATACGAGCATATTCAATATGGAACTCTGACTTTATAGTTGCTAGGTCTAGGATGAGGGAGTCTATATGGGACATTAGCCCAATTCTGCTCAGATAGGCATCTCCTGTGAGCCTGACTGACATCCCTATGATGTCTATCATGCATTCTCGAGCTATTGGCTCATCAACCAGAGTATCCTGGCACCATGAGCGCACAAGTGGATGAATAGAAAGTGTATCCCTGATATCATCCCTATCAATAAGAGAATACCCTTGAATCTCGGCAACAATATTCATCAGGCATTGCTGGTCCCAAGTGTCTGATGCTGACAAGAAGTTCTGAAGGAATTCTCTAGCTGCCTGGAGAATTTGAGCTTCCTGCACAGCATCATTGGTTTTCCATTCAGCTGCCTGCTCAAAAATTGCCTCTGGAATGTTATTGTGATGCAGCAATGAGCAGAGTTGTAGAAACCGTGCTGCCACCTTGCTCAGTTGCTTGAAGCTGATTTGCCAGGTTGTATACACAGTTAATTCATAATCATCATGAGACTGGGTAGCATGCCACTCCAGGATATTGGCACAATTCTTTCTGTAGATTGAGAGATACCGAGGAAGGCAATTGAACTTGGAGATATAAGCACCAGCCTGGATAACTGCAAGGGGCAGATAGGAAAGCTCCTGCACAGGTCCAATCAATAAGCATTCTCTTCAGTTCAGAAAGCCTTGTAAATGAAATACCTTAACAATCTCTGAAGCCTGCTGAGTGGTTTCAATGGTTTTCTCCTTCACGGCTCTCAGTAAGAGGAGATCAATTGCATTGGTCTCATCCATGTCCCCAACTTTGGAATATGATTGAGGTCCATGTCCAGCTAGCTGTGGGTTTCGCGAGGTGATGATAATGTTTCCATGTGTGCATCTAGGGAAAAAAGGGAAGAGATTGATGTTTGGATCGTCTGCATTGTCAAAGAGCAACATCCACTCTTCGACCTGAGAGATCAGCCATAGTGACCCATCTTCTGAGGTTTTCCCAATTCCTTGAGAAATGGCTATATTCGTGAAGGCTGTATCAAGAGTTTGACGAGAGCTAGCATTGATGAAGAACTGTTTGTAAACCTGAGTAAAGCAGTCAGCAAGAATAAATCGTACAATGTGTGACAAGTTTACCTAGGTGTTTGATATCTGTTCATCATGTCAAGGAATTTCAGAGCTATCTGTGTTTTTCCGGAGCCACCCGGGCCATGGAGAACATATGTGTGTCTTTGGCCAGGGTCTGCAGAGAAGTACTTTGCCATTTTTTCAAGAATATCTTGCCGACCCTGGAATATCTGGGAGGGAGGAGGACATCTGACAAGTGCCAGAGCAGCTTTGGATTGTTCAATTTCTGATGCTAAAGGATTGTCAGAATTGAAACCATCCGTCTCTTCAGCACACACAATTTATTTGTCATTGTCGCTCCGGTCCTGGGCCATGAATCTGGAAGCTACATTTGGTGAGAAACAGCATTTGGAGGGCTGGGGACGAGACAACTTACACAGTGATGTTCCCAGCCTCCACAGCATAATTAATACTGGGACCTTCCCCAGCACCCCCGCCTCCGCCTTGTTCGCCACCTGCTCCACCCTTGCCGCCTACGCCACCTAGGACCGACAAGTCACAAAGTGAATATCCTTATCAATTTCGTGAGTCACCACTCACCATGGATATTCATATAGTTAACTATGCAGGATGGATTAGCTCCAGACATTGTCTCGATGGAGTCAACCAGTAAAGAGCTGGGGGGTGCAGTGTGGGTAACACGTTGTGGACGTGCGTCGTGGACTCACACTGTCACACTACGTACTGACCTTGACAGCCACTGCCACATCCTGCATTACTTGCCTAATTGGGGATAATTGCCCCAAAACGTGACGCCAAGTTTCAGGAATCAGCCTCCGCGGTTTCGGGTTCCTCCATCTGAGTAGCGGTGGTTTTTAGCTGAACAAGAGCGCGGTTCGCGAAGCGACCCACCACTCCGATTAATGAGTGAATTTTGCGAGTCTTTAGCTGCTAGCGCTCATTCTAGCGCCTTTACAGATAAACACGTGGATCAAGAATAAATATGATATTCCGGTGCCTTGGACCCTTTGAACCCAAAGCGGAGTTCCCAAAGCTTCGGACGGACACCCGTGATACATAAAGAAGGAGATACAGAGAAGAGATGTAATGTTATAAATAGGGCGAGAATTAAGGTGGAGGCGGAAGTTCCGGAGAGTGGTTGTGCGTCAAATGACCTACTGAGATATTAAGGGTGAACACAGCATGCTTTCAGACATGCACACTTGAGCAGGGAGGTGGGTGAGATACTCTGGAACACCGCTTTCGTTGGTCCCCGCCGGTGAAGATTTGTTAATCAAGTTCTTCAGGTCGGCGTGAAAACCCATTTAGCCTGGGCGGCGCATTGACTGGGATGAGGCAAACAACGAATTGTCGGCTATATTGGATTGTTAAACAATGGAAACCTCGATCTTGAAGAAGATGGATGGGTACCGTGTTTAAAACCATCCTTGACTCGAGTCGGAAATTTGTTGGACAAAGCCGTCTTTGAGGCCCCAGAAAGTCACAAGTTAAATGGTCAGGAGATAAGAATCGCTGGATTCCTGTTGCATAATCTGCGGGTCCAATATTACGGAATTCTGGACTTACATTGAATGTTTCAAGTCACGTTCCCTACTCGACACAGAGTGTAAGGCTCACCTGGTGGTATGCTCTGTATTGTACGAAACAAGCAGGGCTTCGGAGGCCACTACAAGGCACCTGTTGGGATGATTCACGCGGGGATCCGATTCTCCGTCAGGCTAAGGGCCGCAAAGCTACAAACCAGGTGAGAGAGATTACTATGCGGCAGCGCCGCTGTCAAGAAAGAATAGCAAGCGAGTGCTATGCCGTATGCCACACGGAAAGAATAATAAAAAACTAGGTCCTCGAGCCGAGCCGTACGTACGTACTTTGATTCGGGATCTGACTGAGGCAACAAGACAAGACACGTATGCGCGCAATGTCATTCAGAGAGGGAGGAGGGAACTGATATACGGACGAGAATCCGATAATGTAAGAATCCAAGAGAGTGCATACACACCATACCGAGAAGAGCATCGAAGTGAGACCAAGGGACACTGGTCGAAGGACACGATGAGCGAAGAATCGAGTACGGAGTTGTGGTGGGACGAGCGGAGGATGCACGGATCCGCAGAGATGACAGAGAAACAAGAGGAACCGCAATTGCGTTCATGAAGAAATGCGGGGGGCAAAGAATTAGAGAAAGTGGGCGGGGCCATGTAAAAATGCAACCCAACTCTGCGAAGAACCAGCACTTCGAGGTCCGACGATATCGCAGATGGATACATGAATTAAGACAGATAGCGCAAGATGCCATGCCTGACATTCCATCGTGGGTCAGCGTGTGCGGATGGCGACGCCTGCCGCATTGAACAGTGAATATTTGATCGATGTGCCACTACGCCCTGCTCGTCCGCACCACGTCATGCCCGGACCCAGCACATCCACGTTCCCGATCGAAAGGCTGATCGCAAACGGGACGGGAGTGGCCAATGGCAGCGCACGAAGTGGAAGGGACAGGAGTGGCAATGGTGCGGACGCATGCGATGGAGCTGGTACCACGGTATAGAGCGCGGATGCGAGGGAGCATCTGGACTGGGCTGACCAAGAGAGTTAGTTGCGCGATGGGCCGGGGACTGCAATACATATGGGCGAGGGAAAACGTGAGCTGGTGTGAGCTGGTGCGAGTGTACGACGACCGCGGCGAAGCTATCGATGGGAGGGGAGTCGCACACACATAAAGATAGGCGCGGGTGAAAATGGCCGTAAAGAGAAACGAGACGCGCCTGACGAGGGGAACACAGGCGGAATGGGTTGATCGATAGAGTCGCGATATACAGGCCTGATGTACACATGACATGAATAAGGGCCGCCTCAGGCCTGAGGACGTTGTTATCTCATGTCATACATTATGAGGGGTGGACGGGACGAGGCGCGGTGAAGAGAAGAAGCAAGCAAGGAGGGCCGTGAACGAACCAATTGAATAGGAACTAGAATGTTAACGGAGCGAACAAAGAGGGGGGTGTACGCATGTTGTGCGATGAGAGAGGCGAGGGGAGCATAACGCCAAGCGTGGAGCGGTTATTTTATGTGGAGAGAAGGAGAGGAACGAGACTCGCTGGGACGCGCAGTACCACTCAGATACACAAATTGTTCCAGAGTTGAAAACGGGTTGCAGGTACGTCGTGGTGTAAAGGAAAAGGCGCCCATCAAGCGCTGATGATGCCATCAAAACAGCCCACTGTGAGCTTTACTGGTTAACTGGTGCCGGCCGATTTTCAAGTCATTCGGATACTATGCTCTGCCCTGCAAATCTCAATCTCAAGTCTCGCAAGCCCCGGGCTCTTCATGGATCATCTCTATCCTCGGAACGCGCATGAGCGGAGTGCACGACCCGTGAGCGGGTGGCAGCCTGCAATTACATGTTGTCCACGGCCTTGCTCTGCTCGAAAATGATAGAAATGAATGCATTCAAGTCGTCTTCCAGGCCCAATTAAAAACTGGAGCGGTTTCTGGCTCCGTACAGTGGCGACATCCCCGGTACGTTAACTGCGGGTCATTCTTCCTTGCCTTTGCTGAATCGGCTCCAGCCACCTTCCACTCGACTCGTCGCACGACATCCATGTAACGCCACGATGGACGGACAACCACTGTGCTTGGACTCTGACTACGAGTGCCCGCCCCTTCCGCGCTGCGACTCGCCCTCCTCGGACTCGAGCGAGTCGGAGGGAACCAGGTCGGGCTCCGCGAGCCCGGTGTCGAGCGGGCTGCCCACGACGCCCACGCCCTCGCCCACCGCGGAGAGCTACGATGTCGCGGCGGAGCTGAAGGGGCAGGCGGTGATTCGGTGCAAAACCATCAAGCCGCTCGTGATCGTCAAGCGCGCAGTGTCCCCTGTCCCGCCTCCACCGCAGCCTGTCACCTCTACCTCGACGCTCCCAGCAGCAGACGAGTGCGAAGAGGAAGACGACGACGCATGGCAAGACAACGACGAGTACTACGCCGCCCACGCGGGCAGCTTCATCACCCTCGCCCCGCCGCTGCCGCCGTCCTTACCTGCTTCCCCCTCCTGCGAGTCGTTGCCCATGTCTGCCGCTCTGCCCTCGTCCCGCGCGCTGCACCGCGAGTCTGGTATTATCCCTCCCTACGGCCTCTACCAAGAGAGCCTCGGTTCGCCGCACCCCAGCAGTCCGGGCCAGCATCCCCATCCCGACGCGCGCGCCCCCGCCGCCGCCGATCGTCACCTCGCACTCCCACTCCCACTCGTACTCGCTCGCTGTCGGACCGAGCCCGAATACGGCGTCTGCGTCCGCTTCATGGTACCTCTCACCCGCCTCCGCCTCCGCCTCTGCCTCGCGCCCACCGCCGGCGTTGTCGCCCGCAAGAACGCGCGCCCCGCCCAAGACGCCCCTCCCGACGGACGCGCTGACTGCGTATGCGCCGTTTGGCACGCCTTCCCCTTCTTCCTCGCAGCATTCGCATTCGTCTGACTCGAATTCGGGTACGTGTTCCCTCTTTTCTCTCCCCTTCCTACGAGAATGACGTGTTTTTTTTTCTCGGACAGCCTACTCCACCGGCTCGAGCTCGAGTGAGCGGCTCGCGGCGCTGCTCTCCCCTTCCCCCGCCTCTTCTTCCGGGCCGCAAAGGCGCTTCCCAGCGGAGACGTAGGGCGTCCCCTCCGACGTCTCTTCCTCCTCTGAGTGGGAAGAAGAGGAGGAGGAGGCGTGGGAGGCGTGTGCGGTGTCCTACGGCGATGGGTACGAGGAGGTGCCGCTCTCGCCGCTCGTCGCGTGTGTGCCGTCTTCTCCGTCTTCTTCCTCTCCTTCGTCTTCTCCGCTGTCCCCGTCCCCTACCGAGGAGAAATGGAGCTTCCCGCCCTCGCCCCTCCCGCTCCCCAACCCCGCGTTCGCATCGGCATCAGCGTGCGCAGCCTCATCAGCTTCGATAGCGGGCTCGGGGCGGTACACGGGCTGGCACCCCCGCCCGCGCACGTCGCAGTTGAGGCTGGCGCTGGCGGTGGAGCCGCTTTCCCTTCTTGCACCCCATTCTCCCTGTACCCCCTCTCCCTACTCCGCCCAGGAACGAGGACAGCAGCAGTGCCACCAACAACCCGAACAACGCGCGCTCCGCTCCCGCTGGTCCTCCTCCACGCTCTCCTCCGTGCACTCCGCCCACGCCCACGGACGCCGCTCCCCGGGCGTCGCGTCGTCGCCGAAGACGTTCGCGTTCGCGCGCGGCGGGGGTGCGGCGGTATATGCACTTTCCCAAGTCGCCCTCTGAGAAGCCGAAGCCGAAGCTGAAGCCGATGGGGAGCGCTACCGTTTTGAGGGGGAATGGGAAGGGCAAGGGCAAGAGAGGGAAGAGGCTGACGGTGGAGGATGTGTTGGTTATCTCTCCTGCGCCGGCGCCGGCCCCTCCCGCGTCGACGTCGCCCGCGCCGTTCCCCGCTACGCCTACGCCTACGTGCGGCGCCAGCGGTGGTCGTACTCCTCGCGCGCCTCCGCCTCCTCTTCCCGCGCCCCGCCCAGTGGAAGCGAGAGCAGCGACTCGGGGCACAGCGACTCCGACTGCGGGAGCGAATGCAGTGGGGGGAGCGAGGGGATGCGGCGGAAGCCGATCCCTGTGGGGTTGTTTTTGCGATGATTCCTTCCCTCCTCCTGCATGTTCTCTTGTTTTTGGCTTGGCCTTTTGCGACAATCGCGATACGGTCTTTTTTTCTTGTTTCTTGCGACGCCACGATGGCAGCACATCCACTCTCATTCTCGTTCTCCGTCCTCACGACACGATGTATCCTACACACACACACACACACACACACTATATTTCTATATCTCTAATGTATCCGTACCCGTATCCGTACCCAAACACTCGTTGTAGCTATAGCTAGTAGTATCCAGTATTGTATTATCACGAATATTCGTTTTTTTTTGGACACGAAGGACGACTTGAGCAAATTTGAATTTTGAGCGGGAGGGATGGGAGGTAAAGAGAGGCGTGGCTGATTTTTTTTGCGACGCCACGATGGCAGGACATCCACTCTCATTCTCATTTAAAATCATTCTCCATCCTCACGACACGATGTATCCTACACACACACACACTCACTATATTTCTATACTTATCTCTAATGTATCCGTACCCGTACCCGTACCCAAACACTCGTTGTAGCTATAGCTAGTAGTATCAAAGTAGTATCCAGTATTGTATTATCACGAAAATTCGAATTCTTTTTTGGACACGAAGGACGACTTGAGTGGATTTGAATTTTGAGAGAAGAGAGGAGAGGCGTGGCTGTGCGGCATCACCAAATGTGCGCAAACCCCATATGACCTAGTCTGTTGTTTATCGTAGTAAAAGCTTATTACATAATTGCGGAGTTTGAAACTCACGTGCTTCTTCTCGGGCTTCTACTTATTTGCGCTATTGACGAGGTGTTTTCTCCCTCATTTCTGGAGCAAATCTCTCACCGCTTTTACTTCTACGCGCCGCAGACCTCTGGTATGCCCCCTGAGACCAATGCGAAGCCTAAAAATCCGGGAACTCGAACCTACCGTAGGCTGGCGCCAGTAGACCCAAGTCCTGTGATTCCGACTCCTCCACCTAACCCAGATGCATACCGCCTCGATCTGTCTCAGTCTGCTATTCCTTCGCTCCCTCCCACTGCCGCAGAACCCAGTTTTCCACATACCCAGCCCCGGCTCCGTGCTCCAAAGCAAAGCACAGCTCAAAAGATGGCAGATAAATTGATATGGATGGAGCAGCTCTTGAAAGGGTCCCCCTTCAACCACCTTGGCGATCTTCTTGCCATTCTCTTCCATAATCCTCCTCGCGATGACAATCCTCGAGGTCTGACACATAGCCTTGCAGTCGCTCATTTTCTCCGTGGGCGAACTGACATCAAAATGTGCGACATTCTGCCCTTAATGTACCACCACCGAGCCAGCTACCCGAGTTCGAAATGTAAGAACGTCCATGAGCAGAAACAGATGTTCTCGACGTCTGGTTCCATCGACAAAATCCACCATGCTCGTCCGTTTATATCGACATGGGCTACAAGACTTGTTGCTGCCCAGGCACGCAAACAAGTAGACCGCGCGACTCGGGACGACCCGGACGATCCAGACAGCCACACATGCTTTGTTGCACATACGAACGGCCGTAAAGCGGGCGTTCATGTTGTTACATGGTCGCAGTTGCTAGCAAATTTCAATTTGAACTTGTCATGAATCGCCCGGGTTCTACTTTTTCGCGCGACGCGTCTGTATGGATACAGACGCGTCTTACCAACACGGGACTCTCATGACGCCACCACGTGACCTTCTCACGGTTGAAACCCGGCCTCGGATTCTAAAAGCCACAGACTCGGGGAGTCTGCGCCACAGGATACAGAAGACGTTAGGGACTAGGAACCCGTACAGACGGATCTAGTCCCCGGACGCACCACAGATGACAGAGAAGCGTACACGAAGTACAGGAGTGGTTGCAAACCCGATTGGGGTTTGAACCACTGGATACGATGACACTCAGGACTAGGAAACCCGAACGTCGGGTCTCCTAGGTCCACCGACACCACGGAAACCAACATAAAGGAGTCCAGGAGTATCAGCATTGACGCTCCTTAATGCTACGATACAGGAACTGACCGCGATTGACTGCGATCGCTTTAATTTACTAGAAGGCTATATAAGCATGGTAGAATCTCCATGTACAGTAGATTCTACCTTGTCTAATCTCAGGCTTCTACCTTGGCTTGACATAGGCATTGTCTCCACCCTGCCCCGCTTCCACTGCATCATACTACGGGTTGTATCCACGCCTCGGGTTGTATACCTGGGAGGATATCACACCCTCTTCGACTCGTTACGGGTTCCGCCTCGCATCCTGACCTACGACATATGGCCTCCTAGGGAGGACGCTGTATGACTGGTCCTACTGCTCGGGGAACACACAAGCTATTAGCGTCTATCGGGTTTATCCTGGTTGGGGTTCTCATCGGGTTACTCGTTGTTTAGCCGACCCAGAGGCCATTGCTGACAGAACTCAATCCACACCAAATATTCCATCAGCCTTCCCCTACCAATGTTTCCCACGCAATTGATGTGTGCGCCATCCTCAAAAGGTGTATCTGTTGTTCGCAAGCGACACCCCTATACCGCGGTACAGTTCTCCATCCACAGACATATTTCGTTCACTAATCAGATAGACATATAGGCTCAAGTCGGTGCAATTGCTTCCTTCATCTTCTGCCGAAATCGCTATGCCAACGGCGATATGGCCTTGGCGCTTGGTGTCTGGCTGTTTGCATGTCAGGCTCACGTCGATATCAAGAGAGTTTTCTCTCGTTTCGGCTACTGCGTCAGCGACACTACCACGAGACATGCCTTGGTTTCGATGACCTCTGGCAGCCTTGCTGAACTTCGTGTCCAAGTCATCACCTCTGCGGAAAGAGGTGTAATGGACGGGTCGCTGATTCTGGACAACGTCCAGGAATATTGCGACATTTATGAGCAGGGGATTGGACGGCAGAGTCAGCTGAAGGTTGGAACAGCAGGCACTTGGGTTCAGTTAGAAGACTGCGCTCCAGGAGCCTTTGATGCAAAGCCGTACTACGAAAGGGTCGCATTGCAAGAGCGGAAGACACTCACCACAGACCTCCTCTTTGGTGACATCAACTGGTCGCACATACAACTCGCTATTCCTCTTCACTGGGTTCGAGTCCTTATTGAATTTGTTCCAGAACTACACCCCCTGCTTCAAGAAGTCAACGAGAGGTTCCGTACAGACCTCGCTCTCCACCGTATGCGCGAAGGGAGAAAGACAAACTGCCAGCCTTTGGGAACAAATTCGGAACACTCGACGGAGACGCAGGGAATGGAGCGCGCGATAGCGGATTTTGATGCGCAGACTGGGGTGAGCGCTATTGAGCCTAGCAAGCTTTTATGCTGGGTTCGAGGCGATGGTGCATCCTATGCTGCTATTCTGCGCCTCACAAAATATTGCGCACCCCTCGGAACATTCCAGAACAAAATTGCGACCCCGGAGCTCTGGCATACCGGTGCTACCGACCTCAACTCAACTGCAGCTAATCATTACGGCCCTGCGACATCGAGCGATCCATCTTCTCTGTCGAAATGCTCAAACGTGGCGGGACTGAAGCGACCTTCCAACGTGAAGAGTTGCGATTACTATCCCACCGTTCGCAATCTGACTCTTATTTGGACCGCACATGTGTTGGACTGTTGGCGGTACGAGTTCTATATGTTTTGAGCGTTAAATTTAAATTTAACTTTTCGCAGTATCCACTTTGATACAGATGACCTTCAAGTCCATCTTTCCAACCTCGTAGCGTCCGGTTCGGCAACAGTCGAACTCGACTTCCTTCTCGGCGATGCTTGTACTCTTGTCGACCGCTATGCAACGCAGTCGGCGATCCTGACGTCGCTCTCGGCATCCGAATCTCGGGATCCTGCTCGTGAAAATCGAGTTGCCGAAGGAACCGCCTGGGTTGCACCTTTACAGACTCATCCATCGGCTGCCCCTGTCGAGGACGAAGTACCCGACCTCGTGGAGATTGAGGATCCCGATGCACCTCGGAACGAACCAGTCGCTTCGAAAGTGGCTGACGACACCCCAAAAGTCCACCAAGAGAAGGAAGGTTTCACCGGTGATCGTGTGCTGCGGAATAGTCAGATTTTTATGCAAGACTTTGGGTGGTGGATAGAGTTCTGCCACTCAGTCCCTGAAGGCGACATTGGTCGTGCATTCGAGATCATGAAGGTTAGCTTTTGGCTGCTCGTTGCATTCTTGTCCCTCATTGAATTTAGATTTGGATCTTTAAATTTGCCGGCTCGTCGCACCAAAACTATGTGAACTACCTCCTTGAGGTCTACTCACTACGTTCTGGGGTCGGCTAGACTCACTTAGTCAAGGTTCGGCAAGGTGAGTCTGGGTCCGGCAAGGTCTGGCTAGCTGACCACACTGGCTCTGTGCAGCCGACTACACACAGCTTTCGCTTAGGTTCGGGTAGCCCATGGCTGGCGGGCTACACTGACGTCATACAGATCAGTGTAGATCAGTGTAGGTGCGTGTAGGTGCGTCCGTCTCAGTTTCGGTGCCTAGCTTGACCTTGACCTGGGCTGCACTGACTCTGTATTGTATCCAATGCCAGGTAATGAGCATTCTGTACATCCTCACAGCCATTAGACAAAGAATCTCTCTCAGTTCCAGCAAGCCTCAACTGGCTCACGATGAAGTTTCGGCTCGGCTTTATCGGCTCTCCGAGCCAAACCTGGCCCCGGCAACGAAGCGGCAATACTACAAGTCGTTCTCCACTGAAAATCAGGTATGTTTACCTCTGGTTAGGTGGCCAGCAACACCATGACTGACCTACCCTGGGCTGAACTGACCTCCCTTAAGGTACAAACAGCTGCACTGACCTGCCCAGACCTAGGCTGACCTACACAGACTGCTTCTAGTCACCTAGACAGACCCCTCTGTGCAGCTGTGGGCAGGTCCCTGACCTCAGTCTATTTCTAGGGGGGGTTGGAACGTAGTGACTGCATGCTGCGCTACGAGGCGTCAAAAGATCTCAACAACGCCATCCTCAACAATTGGTTACTGAATATTAAAGGCGAGCTCGGGCGACACCTACCCGGCGACCAACACCAAGAGCATTATAATAAATGGCTCGAGGCTATGGCCCCCAAGCACGGCGGCGATTTCGACGACACTTTCTATCACGAAACAATTTCCCCGAACGTCCACCACTTCCTCGAGATCAAGAATGAAATCGAGACAGCGTTCGGCTTTCAGCACCAAGGCCAGACCCATACAGCTCCACATCTGCGCGGTGAGCTTCACTTGCTCCTCACGACGTTCAAAGAGGAGCAAGTGCATCTGTTTCGCTCGGGACGCAGCCTGGGGCACGCAGCTGTAAACCAGTTTGCATGCGGCTTTCGCCAGCTTGAGGAGGATAAGCTTGCGGATTTTCTTGATAAATCTACGGTTCTAGGTGACTTCTTGCAAGAGTTCCAACATCTAGGAACGAATACCAGCGACCAGGATGTTGAAATGCGCTCCGAAACACCGACCCCAAGCGTTCCAGACTCCGAGGACTCTTTCGAGAGTGATTCCACATCCAGCACATCGAGCAGGACCTCTAGCGACTCCGAGGACAGCGAACCCGATGCCCACTTGGATGTAGACGATCCCAACTCACAGGACGAACCAGTCGACCCCAACGAGCCAGATGACGATGGGGAAGACCTCAGCAATGCTCAACTGTCAAGTGGGTTGACATTTGACCCCGAGACCGGTTTGGTTCTTACTGGGGGTGAAGAGGTGGATACAGAAGACGATAGCGATGCGGACGAGTCAGGGCCGGAGTCAGAGCTTGAAGAGTCCGAGGACGATGGTGGAGATGAGGAATATTAGGACATGAAACCGATGTAAAAGTCCGGATTGGAACACGAAGAAACATACAGTACAGAAGTGCTCTTCATCCTCCCCGATTCCGCAGCTTATAATTTCTACCATATTCCCCCATCGTCGACGCTACGCTCTTCAAGGGCTCGGGGGCACGTCGGGTGCGTTTTGTGTTAGTTACAGTCTCCAGTGCTGCGCGCGGGTGAGTGGCTTCATGGGAATCAGCTGTACCTCGGGCTCGATTAGACGCCGTATGAAGTGGAAGTGTTGAGGGAAAGTAGTAACTAAACTCACGAAGGTCATCTGTGCGTGCTGGTGCTCTCTTGGTAGGGGTGGCAGCATCCAGTGAGGGCTCAGTTGGAAGATCCAGCGACTTTGACTGCGTCTTTGCAGCAGTCCTGGACCCAGTCGCTCATCCGCGCAGCTCGTTGGGGGCGGGGAAGTCTTCAATCACCTCGTCCTCCTCGTCGCCATCTTCTTCCTCCTCGGTCGAGTCCGAAAGCTCCGCTGCCTTGCGCTTCATGCGCTTCGTCGCCGCTCGCTTCTGACGGCTTGCCTCATTCTTTGCATCTCGATCGACCTGGCGCCGCACTCGAATTTTTGATTGGGATTTAAGGAGAACTCGATAGAGGGAAGCTGAATGGGCGCTGGAATGGTGCCAGTTCTGGACTACGGGCAGTTTTACCATAGAAGCAGGTGAGTCGATCGAGAGAAGGTTGTCGAGAGGGCTGGAAATGATAGACAAGGGGAGGAACATGGTGCGAGGGTGTTCAAGGAATTTTCCGTTACGGTGTTCCTCGAGACGAATGGAGTCACGGAACTTTGTGAATGGTAACGTGGCGGTCTCCCGCTCGCCGCGCGTGAGCTTTAGATTTCTGGAGCGGCCAGAACGAGTCTTTGAAGGAGATGACGAGATCAGGGCGGGAAATTTGGGGGTGGATAGCGGTGCAGGGAAGTCCAATGTTCGGTTGGAACGCGCAAGGCATAGAGAGCATGGAACCAGCCGTTTAGCCGTCAAACAGTCAAGCCGAGACGTGAGGATTGGCGGATTTTGGAAGTGGATGTTGAGGAATGCGACGTAGCAGTGTGATTCAGTCAAGAATTTGGCTTTGATTAGACTCATCGGGTCCGGCGCTTTCTGTTTTTGACTGCCTTTTCCCTTCTTGGGTCGTAAAGGAGCTGGCTGTGATGCGGCTAATCATGAAATGAGGGCCACCACACCGCAGGAATATTAAATGTGCTCACCAGCGATAGTTTTGTTGGCGAGGGTGATGGTGCTTTTCTGAACAAAGACTACGCCTCGCGTCAGAGTCCCTTCCTCCCAACCTGCGCGACCCTTCTCTTGGACCATGATGTCCACACTGGCCGAGGCTCCCAGAGTTAGGCTGTCAAGAAGGGCCTTGGCGTTTATCCCATTCGAGAACACAATGGTGGCTAGAATGATCTGGAATTCAGGGTCCTCGTCCATCAGTCGGATCGTTTCCTCGTTATATTCTGCCGAACAGGGGCTTGTATACATCCGTGTGTGGCGCATTTTGTTGGCGGAAGCGGGTTGTAGTCGCCAAATGTAGACATAACAGCGGTAGAGCATGTCGAGGGAGTGGAAGTGGATAATTAGCTTCCGACCGCTTCTGAGAAATGGTAGAATGTCGGGGAATTCGTAACCAGCGAGTCCGTGCGTGAGAGTCTGGAGGATGATCTGGATGTTAGGACGTTCATTGGTCCGACGGATGAGGTGGAACTGGCCCTCGAAGAAGCCGAGACTCTGGCAAACTGCCGCTGTATCCTTTCCCGGTGCAAGAGTTGCCGTCAGGCCAAGGATAGAGACTGTGGTAGGGAGGCGACCGCGAACCCAGCGGCCAATAGTACTGAAGTCGCGGCAAAAGTCTATGCCCCAGAGGTTGATGAGATGGACTTCATCTGCGGCAGCATAAATAATCCTCTGTCGAAAAATAGAATACTCCGAAATTTCGCGCCACTCCTTTGTCTTGAGGTGCTCCGGGTCCACGCATATGACTTGCCATTTGTCACAGGTCTTGATCTCATCTGCGAGTTTGACACCACGGCGGCGCGCATCGGCCAAGGTCTCTTGGCAGTAAGCGAAAGCGGTAACATTGAGCCGGATCAGCTCAAGGACCTATCCCGGGCCCCAGCTGGAGAAATCAAAGATGCCAACAATAAGGCACACATGATATTGGCCGCCAATCCCTTGGTTGGAGTGACAACCATTCCCACCGGATTCAAGCGTGTGGGCAGTCCGGCCGGATAGAGCGATGGACTGTCATTGTATTCATTTAGGGCTAATATAGGGACCGAAAATGCAGCCAATTTCCGTCGCCTGTTGCAGTGCAGCAGAGGATATCCTCGCCGTCCAATATGGCAGAAACGAGGTCTTCTTGCACGGGACGAAGCCCATCCTTCCAGGCGGGTATTAGCTTTTTGACGATTTTCTGGAGGGTATTGCATCCAATAGGGGCCTGCCAGCGGAGTTTCTGAGCCATTAGAGTTGTATTGGAGAGGTTGTACAGCGTGCGGCGCGTCCTGGGCGCGTCGAGGAGGGATGACGCGCGAAGGCGCGAAGGTCACATGTACATTCAAACTCCGCAATTACATAATAACGTTTTACTGCGATCAGACCCCCGCGGTAAACAGCAGACTTCAACAAGCGAGGTACGAGCTCAGGTATGTTGAAGCGTCTGCCTAGGGGAGACTACATATGACCGGGTGGCGCTGGTGATCCCGCCCGATCTGGCAGGACCCCTATGCACGCTCACCAGCTGATGCCAGCACGATACCAGATTCCCACCATCTGGTCAGCTTCATACCAGCTTTCAGCCTCAGCACAATTCCGGATGAGTTAGCATCGGTGGCATGCAATTCTGTAGAGCACAGATGAGTACAGCAGCGGCAGATTGCCATTGTAGAATTTACCCCCAGTATCAGCGGCCCGGAAAGTGCCCACACCGTTACCTCCGGCCGGAACCATTCCGTGAATTGAACTCTGGGTACACCTGGATATGTGCTGGGTGCCAGCTTATCTTTCCAGCCGACATTCCAGCTGTTGAACAAGTCGTCCCTGCCACAAGTCTCACCACAGCCTGGTCAACAGCCCGTGGCAGAATAAGAATTTATTGAATAATGGGCAGACAGCCTTCATTAATTTTGGTGATTATTTTGAACTGCAGTTGGTCTGTATTCGAGTGGGGGAACTTACTGTCCCGATCCCGACACAGTGCGTTGCCCAAGCGTTGCCACTGCGAAGTCCGTTCCCATCAATTGCGCAATGGGCTACATATGCATGTCACGTGTACTTGACAGGTGGTTGATAATTTTCGTCCCGTCCTCTTTGCTTCCCCCATCTCCGTCTTTCTCTCCATCCTCGTCTCCCCGTCGACCAAGCACGCCGTCGTCCGTCCACTGTCCGCTCCCGCATGCCTTCGGACCATCTGCTCAATTTCACTTCCTTCAAAGCACCGTCCCCCCCATTCCCCTGCTGTCTTTGTCAAGCCCATCCTTCAAGCTTTCGAGCCTATTGTAACATTCAAGCTCACTGGTTCTGAAAGATCAAGCCCTCAAGCCTTCAAGCTCTTTTCCTCTAAATCCCAGTCCTACTCTGGTATCCGTGCCGTCACACCTCAAGTCACTTCAAGTCTTCATATACCCCCAAATCGAAAACCGGCAAGCTGCCCTGCATGTCTTGTCAGCAAGTGCCATCTGTGCTGGTATCAAGGCTTCTCTTTTGTCAGCTCAGAATCCGATTGCATGCAGAGGAAGAGGAGGAGCATTGTCCTAGGAACCGTTTCGCATATAGGTATGTCATGGACTCTTAAGATTCTTACCAGAACACTGATTATGAGGTCTGAGTGTTCTCGGCACGCACCAGTGAACCCTCCTGCCGCGTCTCGTTCCTCGAGAGCCGATGCACCGTCTCGTCTTCACAGACTCGCCGGCGCTGTCAAACAGCTCGGAGCCTTCGACGGTGCTGCTATGCCACAGGATGCACACCGCGTTGTCGCCGTAGCACTGTTTATCGTTGCCGTATTACCGCTGTATTCGTTCCCTCAAAATTTATTATCTTTTCCGATTTCCCTTTCTGGCTGTAAGGCGTCGAGCGCGAATGTGGACGGCAATGAGGAACGGTCCTGGTACAGATTGCAAGTGCATGTTCGGATGATAGCCAATGATAGCTCGCAAGATTAGTGCAGGCTGGTCCAGCCTCACAAGTTGCTTGGTTCTGGCCAAAGTCACCATCGCTGATACCTAATGAAAAAGTGGCTCGGTTCTATGAGAGTGAGTAAGCGCTCACGAGTGAACCTTTGGGCTGGCATGAGCTGGCGGAGCTGGCATCAGATTGCCAGCTGTCACGAGCGCTTATCTGTGATGCGCAAATTTGGTGATGTGAGCGTGACTGAGGTGATACAGTGATTGACATTCCTCCGCACCTCGTCGTCGATCCCGGCGGTCTAAATCCCTACTGGGGATTGTTTGAGTCTGAAATACGCCTTTGATGCATTCATTTTGTTTTCCTTCTCAGCAGTCGAGCACCAGAGCAGCGCAGTGGATGGTGTGTACCTGCAGCACTCCGCCAAGTGCATGGTGCGTGTACTCCGCCAAGAGCTGAGTCTTGAGTCTTGAAGAGAACGATACCCTCGAGACCTCCGAAAGACGGAGACCGTCGCCCAGATATCGCGCTCGTGCGCAGTAGTTTTGTTTCACAAGAATTAAAAGGACTGAGGCTCTATGAGCGTCCGAGTCCATTCCGCCATCTCGACCTCCGAGTCACTGCACATCGAAAGTGACGACAATGTCTGTGTTGCCATGGGCTTGTCGGACGGACGCATCGTGTCGACGTCCATAATGGCGTTGCATGGATATCGTGTGTGGGAGATCATTGCGACCAGTCGAGTCGAGTCGAAGGTGGCTGGAATCGACTCAGCTTCAGCTCAGGGAAAGCGAGGCCGACTCCCATCGCAGCCGCAGCCGCAATCGTGCAGCACGACACTCGATTCTTCATTTGTGCTCCTCTCCTCTCCAGCAGTTTGGCAGGGCGCCCCAGAACGAGAACGGACTTGTGATTCGCCTTGAGCTTGCTCACCCAGATGTTGAGTACGACTTGGAGTACCTGAACCTCTTGCAAATTTAAGAGATGCCTAGATTTTTGCACATTGTCGTTCGCTTTCAAAATTCAGACCCACATCACCAAATTTGCGCATCACAGATAAGTGCTCGTGACGGCTGGCAATCTGATGCCAGCTCCGCCAGCTCATGCCAGCCCAAAGGTTCACTCGTGAGCGCTTACTCACTCTCATAGAACCGAGCCACTTTTTCATTAGGTATCAGCGATGGTGACTTTGGCCAGAACCAAGCAACTTGTGAGGCTGGACCAGCCTGCACTAATCTTGCGAGCTATCATTGGCTATCATCCGAACATGCACTTGCAATCTGTACCAGGACCGTTCCTCATTGCCGTCCACATTCGCGCTCGACGCCTTACAGCCAGAAAGGGAAATCGGAAAAGATAATAAATTTTTGAGGGAACGAATACAGCGGTAATACGGCAACGATAAACAGTGCTACGGCGACAACGCGGTGTGCATCCTGTGGCATAGCAGCACCGTCGAAGGCTCCGAGCTGTTTGACAGCGCCGGCGAGTCTGTGAAGACGAGACGGTGCATCGGCTCTCGAGGAACGAGACGCGGCAGGAGGGTTCACTGGTGCGTGCCGAGAACACTCAGACCTCATAATCAGTGTTCTGGTAAGAATCTTAAGAGTCCATGACATACCTATATGCGAAACGGTTCCTAGGACAATGCTCCTCCTCTTCCTCTGCATGCAATCGGATTCTGAGCTGACAAAAGAGAAGCCTTGATACCAGCACAGATGGCACTTGCTGACAAGACATGCAGGGCAGCTTGCCGGTTTTCGATTTGGGGGTATATGAAGACTTGAAGTGACTTGAGGTGTGACGGCACGGATACCAGAGTAGGACTGGGATTTAGAGGAAAAGAGCTTGAAGGCTTGAGGGCTTGATCTTTCAGAACCAGTGAGCTTGAATGTTACAATAGGCTCGAAAGCTTGAAGGATGGGCTTGACAAAGACAGCAGGGGAATGGGGGGGACGGTGCTTTGAAGGAAGTGAAATTGAGCAGATGGTCCGAAGGCATGCGGGAGCGGACAGTGGACGGACGACGGCGTGCTTGGTCGACGGGGAGACGAGGATGGAGAGAAAGACGGAGATGGGGGAAGCAAAGAGGACGGGACGAAAATTATCAACCACCTGTCAAGTACACGTGACATGCATATGTAGCCCATTGCGCAATTGATGGGAACGGACTTCGCAGTGGCAACGCTTGGGCAACGCACTGTGTCGGGATCGGGACAGTAAGTTCCCCCACTCGAATACAGACCAACTGCAGTTCAAAATAATCACCAAAATTAATGAAGGCTGTCTGCCCATTATTCAATAAATTCTTATTCTGCCACGGGCTGTTGACCAGGCTGTGGTGAGACTTGTGGCAGGGACGACTTGTTCAACAGCTGGAATGTCGGCTGGAAAGATAAGCTGGCACCCAGCACATATCCAGGTGTACCCAGAGTTCAATTCACGGAATGGTTCCGGCCGGAGGTAACGGTGTGGGCACTTTCCGGGCCGCTGATACTGGGGGTAAATTCTACAATGGCAATCTGCCGCTGCTGTACTCATCTGTGCTCTACAGAATTGCATGCCACCGATGCTAACTCATCCGGAATTGTGCTGAGGCTGAAAGCTGGTATGAAGCTGACCAGATGGTGGGAATCTGGTATCGTGCTGGCATCAGCTGGTGAGCGTGCATAGGGGTCCTGCCAGATCGGGCGGGATCACCAGTGCCACCCGGTCATATGGGGTTTGCGCACATTTGGTGATGCAAGCAAAATGTTCTCTTTGGCAATCTTTCATTCATTCGGATATCTTGCACAACATCTGGGTGACTCTACACGCCAACTGCCTTCCCCTCTTCAAGTTTCGCAAGCCTCTCGCATTCCCGCTCCTTCATCTCCTCCTGGATCTTGATTCTTCTGGGTACGAACACCGCCCGCCCACCTTCGATCTTCCACCCATCCAGGCCCTCTGAAAATCCTAGCTCCCACAGCGTGTTCTGTTCTACTAGGCTGAATTTATCCCCTGCTTCGATGCCCCAACTCAAGCGAAATGGCTCCTTCAACACCACCGGCAGGTTCATTATCACCCTCGGCACACGCGTTGCGTTCTTCATCGCAGAGTGCACCATGAGCGGGTGCAGCAGGTACACGTCGCCTACCTCCCTGATCATCTTGTGGAAGCTTGTGTCGGAGGCGAGGACTGGGTTCTGCATGATGGAGCGGAAGAACCCGAGGCGATTGGGGGCAGGTTCTAGGCTGGAACCCGGAATGGATATCGGGCTACCCTTTCGGGATGAGGCGGATATGGGAGATACCCGTAGGAGCATCGAAGGGCGCAGGACCTGACCACACACCAGAAGCTGGACGGCGGGAGTCAAGGAGGCGTGACCAAATTTGACTCAGCTCCAATTGGTGAGCTGCTATGGGTACGTCGGGGAACACCTCAGGGAACAAGCGGACCAGAAGCTGGTCATAACACCTGGACCAAGCTACCCTGAAGCCCAGGCGGCTGAGCCAGAAAAGGATGCACTCCATGTGTAGCTGTGCTATGAGTCAGGCAGGAAAATCGCACAGACATTCGAAAAAACAACATACCACAAATTTGAAGAGTTGCTGTTGATGATGGACTTCGTGGACGTGGTCTCCGTGGGATTGGCGGTACTCGTCGAACGAGGTCTCAAATGACAAGAGCATTTTCGGTCCAGAAGCTCGTCGAAGACACTGGGCATGGTGGATTGTATTCCCTGCTGAAGCCAATAAATCTGGACGGGCCAGTTGGCTGGACTCCGCTCCTCGACACACCAAAACAACAATGAGGCGCACACCAGGAAGTGTTGATGTGTGATTTCGTCCAAAGACCAGACCTGAGGATAGTCTGCAATCTGGGACCAGAAATTGAAGACGGGGAGGCGAGGAGATGAGTGGTAATGAATTGGGGGGAGAACCGAATTTAAAACGCCCAGAAGGAGGCCCAGGAGCCGTTGGCGGTGAAAGTTCCCAACCAGAGATGAAGGAGCCAGTCAACTTGATGAACGGGTTCAGGGCCCAATACTCCGGAATCCACCCCATCATAGCCAAATGCCAGCATAAGAGACACCCCGTCCGAGTGCTTGTGGAAGAATTGGTGCGGACGATGAAAACTCTCTGCACCATACTCGAGAGAGAGACAGGTTCCATCGGCATTCTGACTGTCCCACAGTTCAGAGGGCGATGAAGAGAGGACACAGCGCAAGAGGAGGTGGAACCCCCGGTTCCATGCAATGGAAAAGTCACACAGGGTGTAGGGCATGGTGGTAGGAGGAGAGAGAAGTCGTGCTGCGGAGGAGTCCGAGACAGAGGACTCAGGGCTCTGATTAGGTTCAGAGCCCAGAAGCCATGTTTCAAGGAGAAAAGCTTAATGTGTTTCGAGAAAGAAGCACTAAGTGAGATCTACTTTTGGAAGTAGATCAAATGGACCTTCGCTTCGACAACATGACAACAAAATGCTGCCGGCAATCAAGAAAATCTTGCCAAAACAGCTGAAGACAAGCATAGGGGTGGTTAATGGGTTGTAAAAACCTGCTCTACCAAAGAGCATCCAGGGTCGAACCACAGAGGAGGAAGGAATACCATGACATGGGGAGTCGAGCACCAAAAACAACGGGGACGCCAGCACAACAATAATCAATAGGCAGTGACAAAAAGCCCTATGACCATGGCGTGTCACGATTCGATGCAAATCTTATTGTTCCAACACCTATCTGAGAGCGTAGTACAATATGCACATACAGATGAGATAGAAAGAAGTGTCGTCAAGAACGACAGCATTGATAAACCCTAGATAATGGATCAAGAGAAGGGCATAGCATACACGAAGCCCAAAGACAAGATCCCGGATCACTGAAGAACACCAGGATGCAGAACGACACTGCTGTAAGCTAAACAACAGAAGCCACGAGGGTTAAGGCAGTGATGCCAAAACCTCACACAAACACCGATCAAGACTCTTTAGTCACGATCAAAGAAGCATCAGAACGAGAAGATGCTTAGAAGATATATATAGAAGGAAGCGTACCGACAGGAGAACATGAGTACGGACACATACATGGATCAAGGCTTTCAATCACCAATACAAACTCGGACATGAGTTACGACAAATGAAGGCTAGACAACACGGAACCACAAGCATAAGTGGTTCGGAAGAACATGAGGGACAATTGAGGAAACCACTGAGGATTCGGGTTAATAGATGATCGGTTGGTACAATTGGACTGGAACACATGCTATACACATGAACAGTTATATTTATATGGACACATTACATATGTTAGATATTTACTAATAGTCTTGCAGACTACAGCATGTTCTTGGTAAGAACATGCTCAGAACAGATGGAAGCAGCGCATAGAAAGAATCTATATGAAGTTTGATTAAACAATCTGCGCTCAACAGAAAATCAGGTTTGATCCTTGATTGTTTAGTCAATGAAAGGGGACAGGGAGGGCCAGGATCATTGGTGAGGTACAGAGTTTCTGTTTAATCAAGGGTTGTTAATCATGGATAATCACGGTTCATGTTCAAACATGAACACGAACAAAAAAAGTGATCACCAGGGCTCAAAGGTGAAAATGTGCCAACCAGGGGACTCAAACGAGTGACCTCTCCAAAACTGAAGAAATCAGAGAGAAAGCACCATAACCACTAGGCCATGCAACCACTGCAAACTGCCTACCAGCCTGGAATAAATCAGGTACTAATTAACAGTTTGGACTTGGACTTTTTGCAACCAACTTGCAACACAGCCAAGAACTTTTTTGCTCTCCACTTTACTAATGATGTGAAAGTTGCATGAAGGTGCATCATGGCACCCAGCCTATTGAAGGTCTGGAATTGCAGAGCTGGTGAAAAAGGTAATGCCTTGAGTGTCAGGGGAACCCCTGCTCTGGCTGCTTTTCTGTCCATCACTCTGGACACTTTTCTATCTGTCACTCTGGCAGATCTGTCTGTCCGCTTCTGAATCCAGGACTGCAACCATTACCTGAAGACCAACACCTGATCAAGAGGAAGCTTTTGAAGTGTTTTTATAAAATGGTGGGATGGGGAATGTCACAGGTTTTTTTACCTGTTAATTTGAGTGAGGTTTGAAGATCCTAGAAGCATGCCACCAGAATTGGCACCTGGATTGACTGAATAAGATGTTGTGAAAAGCAAAACATGAGATTTTCTATGAAGGAGAGGACAAGAACCCATCCGGGTTCCAGGATCTCCCTAAGCAAGGCACAGAAAAGTCAGCACACTGTATTAACATCTAATGATGATCTTCTCCAGAACTTATTGAATATTTGAACATACCAGCACTGGTTGGGAGATTCAAGATTTTCAGCACAATTTATGGTGAAAAATGTTGTTTGTTTTTAAGACATTTTTCACTGGAAAAAGCAGTGAAAAATTCAAATCTTTTTCACCTTTTTTGAGCTTCCTTTTGAATTTTTCACCTCAAACTCACAAAATAGTGAAATATTTTTGAGTTTTTGACTACCTTTTTCAGTGAAAAATGTCTGAAAAACAAACAACATTTTTCGCTGTAAATTGTGCTGAAAAACTTGAATTTCCCAACCAGTGCAGTGTTACTAGTGAGCAGGAAATTAAAGTTCATACACTTTGAATACTGTGAGACTCATATTTGTTTTCTAACCTATAAGTTTATCACAGTGAAATTGCATCAGTGAAATGAAGATCTCAATGATCCTCCCCACTTATTTGGATGTATCAGTGTTATTAGTGAGCAGAAAATTAAAGTGGAGAGCAAAAAATGCAAGTTGGTTGCAAAAAGTCCAAGTCCAAACTGTTAATTAGTACCTGATTTATTCCAGGCTGGTAGGCAGTTTGCAATGGTTGCATGGCCTAGTGGTTACGGTGCTTTCTCTCTGATTTCTTCAGTTTTGGAGAGGTCACTCATTTGAGTCCCCTGGTTGGCACATTTTCACCTTTGAGCCCTGGTTTTGTTTGTGTTCATGTTTGAACATGAACCGTGATTATCCATGATTAACAACCCTTGATTAAACAGAAACTCTGTACCTCACCAATGACCCTGGCCCTCCCTGTCCCCTTTCATGTAACTAAACAATCAAGGATCAAACCTGATTTTCCGTTGAGACGCAGATTGTTTAATCAAACTTCATATGGTTACTGGCATAGACATTTCATTTAGTTTATTCCCGCTACCGTAAGGTACGGGTCTTAGGGAGCCCTAACTTCAGCCACTTGCAGAGCATCACATTTTCGTCATCTTTTTTTGCGTGAGCACTGATCTCTCCAGCCAAATTGTCTCGGCAGCACAGAAGCCGAATGATTGTCGACGCTGATACATAATTTTGCTGAGGCTCTGATCTGCTACCGTCGCTCTGACCTTCGGAATTATGTGAGCCAAATTCATTTTCTCATTGCCGCAAACATTTGCCATGTCTGCCAACTGCTACCACGTCTCTTGCATGCTTCCTCCATCTCCCACTCGCCCCCGCCCTTCAATGCCTTCCAAGCCGAGCGCATCAAGCCCTACTGTTCCTTTTTAGCCTCAAACCACGCTCTCTCGTCTTCTGGCTCTCATCTATGTGCTCCAAAAACAGGTCTCGTGTCTATGGGCTCCAAGCGCAAGTCTCGGATCTAGCTGTATGCAAGGCCTTTTGTGCTTCAAGGTTCAAGAATCCGGCAAGCCTCTTCTTACTCGTACTCTGTTGGGTTCCTCACCTTGCAGTATCCGTACTGTGCCGCCCGCGGCAATGTTGGCAATGGCGACACTACCTAACCCACCTTATAGATTTCAGATTACACTCTTCGTCGTACCCGTCAACAGCGAGGTAAGCATTTACCTACCTTCACCTGCCAGCGTGCGCTAACACGTTGCCAGCAGTCACTGTGCATGTTCACAATCCGTGCTTATTGGCACCGAATCACAGTCTTCAATACCAGTGCAAAGAGTCTCGATGGTTAGGTGTGAAGTATGTATTCATTCGCATTCATCCGCCCAACCATAATGCAGCTCCCTCACCATTCGTTAGATTGTTCCCTTCGTTCGCCCCGGGCCCTCGACCACATGTATGTAGACACTGTGATGCGTACGAAGACCTCATTCATGGCGGCTAGCCCACCATGCTTGGGAGCTTCACTATGTGACTTGTAATATGCACCTATGCCGAATGTATCTAATCTCTTTCTATCTCTCTCCGTGGGTACAGCAAGCAGTGAGACGACGAGATAGCTATATTCTGGCAAGATGCATCAATTTTGGCGCCCAATATCTTTTTTTTTGGTGCCAAGCGTGATTCTGGCAAGCTGGGAGAGCTGGTGTCTGCTGGCAGTTTTCCTGCACACATCCTTCCTTCACGTGCCTCACTTGTGTGGTATCTTCATTCTTCTGGGGATCCAGGTGCTTTTGCTTATCCAGTGGCTGGCCGCCCTCTCGAACTTGTGAGGATCAATTTCCCGGTGTGCCTCCTCGTTTCTCTCAAATTAACCATATCAACGTCGCCATTTCCGGAGCTCGATTGTCCGGGTTCAAGGCTGTGTGCACGGCTATGTGCACGTCTACCTCTGTAGTTGCGTTGTCAGTGGTACGCCTCAAGGATTTCAAATGTGTATTTATTTTTCCTTTTGTATGACTCCACTAACTTCTTGTTGACGCGCCTCGCGTCCATAAACCAACAACGCCGACATCGCAGATCCGATTCCCACCTCTTCTCCTTTCACTTTCACCACATCTCACTCATCCTGCACCCCCGACTCACGCGTTCTTTGCCCATCCTGTGCTTCGCATCGCCTCGTTCCTCCGATACGCCCGAGTTCCAAGTACTAATCCCATCTTCTCCCATTGATCCGCTACATTTCGTTCCACTTTCCATTCACTCCGACATCGCCTTGTTCTCCTCACGCTATTCTGAAGTCTCATCCCTATCCTATCGCTTTCACAATATATTATGTGTATTCCCTAGTCATTCTGCATGATATACGATTCCATTTCCCGCAGTGTCTTGGCTCGTCATTTGTCCCTGAGCCCTCGTCGCTGCTGTGGTTGCTCCCGCCGTCTCTCTCGCTTTCGCCTTCGCTCTCACGCCCGTTCTCGCTCGCTCGATCCAAAACTCTGAGCAGTGATTGAGCCAATTCGCACACACACTTACCTCCCCTCACCCTTGCCTCACCTGTTCCTATTTTAGATTCAGCTCGCGCTTGGATGTTGGCAGGCACATCATTGTCTGGTGAATATAGAAGATTTCGCCTTGCGGAATTTTGTATGATGTCTGTTAACATCTTGTGCGATACCGGGACTTAGGGTGGCTCATCAGGGACGCGGAATTTGGGGCTTGAGCAGTACACTATCCTTGATTAGATCTGAGCGTATCCATGTTTCTAACATGTGTGCGGACTGTTTAGCCTGCTTCTGCAACTGTAGCCATGTGCGAATCTGCTTTGGCTGGCACCAGATAGTTCAAGGGACATCTTAGATATTGGAACATTCGGCCGCCCAATGCGAGCTGGTCGAGATGGCATTCGTACCTCTCTCTTTCTCTTATTTTTTTTGACAGAAGTGCAACAGTCAAGACAAGGATTTCTATGGTAGCGGGCTCTGCCGCTCGTCGGCCCTACCTGCCTTATATATAGTAGCATAGCATTACTTATGAACATTTACCACGCTGAAGCCTTATGCTCAGATCATAGCCGTTACTTATCAGGAAGGTAGTTCGTACGGTTTGATTAGATACAACGAACAGTATATAATTGTAGCCTAGTTGTAGTTTATTCTGTACCTCTCCTAGTGTTTTTATTCAACTTCATTGATGAATGGTTAATACCTTGCACCCCCCGATCCCTTGTCATTATATTGACTTGTGTACGCTCGGGTGTTGTCATTGTAACATGGTGTGGAATTTACAATCCAGATAACGGGACCACCACGAAGGGAGAACACTGAAGAATTTGGGTATTAATCGATGGGGAGTGACAATAAGCCCCATGATGCAGGAAATTTTTGAAGGATAAAACTCACCTTGGAGAAGAAAGTGAAGGAAAGGGACAGGGACCTAAGGGTCATTGGGGACAACAACCTTGAAGAGGGGGGGTGATGTCATGAATCACCTGGGTTCTACTTTTTCACACAATGTGTCCATATGGATACAGACATGTCTTAGCGGCATGGGACTCTCATGACACCACCACGTGACCTTCTCATGGTTGAAACCCGGCCACGGATTCTAAAGCTGCAGACTCGGGGTAGTCTGTGCTACGGGATACAGAAGACGTTAGGGACTAGGAAGCCATACAGACGGATCCTAGTCCCCAGACACATCACAGCTGACACAGAAGCATACACAAAGTACATGACTGGTTGCAAACTGATTGGGGTTTGAACCACTGGAGACAATGACATTAAGGATTAGGAAACCCGAACATCGGGTCTCCTAAATCCTCCGACGTCACAGAAATGGACACAGAGGAGTCCAGGAGTATCAGCATTAATGCTCCTTAATGCTGCGGTACAGGAACTGATTGCAACTGATTGCGATCACTTTAATTTATTTCGAAGCCTATATAAGCTCGGTAGATCTCTATGTACAGTAGATTCTACCTCATCTAATCTCAGGCTTCTACCTTGGCTTGACATAGGCATTGTCTCCACCCTGCCCCACTTCCTATACATTGTATTGCAGGTTGCATCCACACCCTGGGTTTTATACCTGAGTGGATATCATACCCTCTTTGACTCATTCTGGGTTTCGCCTCGCGTCTCCTAGAGAGGACACCATACAGTTGGTCCTACTGCTTGGGGAACACACGAGCTACTAGTGTCTATCGGGTTTATCCTGGTTGGGGTTCTCGCTGGGTTACTCGCTGTTTAGCTGACCCAGAGCTGTTGCTGACAACATTGTATGCAGTTGCTTCTATAATATAGGCCTGTAGATACATGTGGATATCACCAAAGGTGAATCGAACATTGCGCACCAAGCCCGCAGATTGCTTCAGCTGTGTGTTTGCACTCTGCATGTATATGGTAATGTCTGGGTCCTAGGAAAGACCCAACCGTTCTGCTACATGTTTAGCCATAGAAACAATTTCTGAACCAGGATCCACAACACTCTCCAGTTTCTCTCAGCCTTCTACCGCTGGGAAAAGAACACGTAGGTTGGCTGATTCCATAGCGGTGTAGATCTGTTTCGGTGCCTGGTTAGGTGCCAAAGTAAAGTAATATTGTAGAACAATATCTGGTGCCACCACACGACCGGGTTCCAGACCCATGTCCTTCTCTGTAAATATACACAGAGTCGATGGGTGCCAGACTGTCTATTGATATTGCATTGCTTTCCAGTCGTACAGGCCCATCTTCCTCCATGAATAGGAGATCAGGTGCTTCCGCCAAGAAACCAGCGATTACAACTGGCTTCATAGATTTCTGCACCTTCAATTTTGTCTCCCTCAGTGCCTTTGTGTATTCTCCGTTCATGGCTGTCATCATCCAAGCTGCAACACTGTCCAGCACTATGTTTCTGGTCTGATTAACCAAGTTCTGTATGATGTTTCCATCATCCAACTTGGAAACCAGTTTATACACCTTCTCTCTGGTTGGTTCCTTGAAACATAGAGCTGGAGGGGTGATACGTACCCTACTTCCCTGAACACGCACACACGAGTATTAGGATTAGGATTTGTGATTTGTTTTGCTTTTGGTTGGTTTGAGTAGAGTGACTAGTTCACTTTTCTCACTAGTCAATCCATTAGATTTCACAGCCACCCCCTAGTGCACTGTTTCACCGTTATTCACCTGAACAGGTGGGCTAGCAAACTGTCCCTGTGGGACCTGCAGGAATTGTTGTGGTGGTTGAACACTGCTATTTGAAGCAAGGGGTTGGGCCCCAGTTGTTGGAAACTGAAGACTCTGCTGTAAAGCAAGAGACGGAGCCATGTAATTTTGGCTAGGACCACGACTCATCTGCTGTATTTTTACAGATCGAATCTCATCCTCTGTTGTATCATACAGGTGATCCATCCTGTCAGTATATCTGTTTCCGTATCCATCCTCCTGAGCCCAAGACATGCTAGAGTAGAAACTCAGCATCATCCCAGTGTGCTGGGCTTTGGCCGACTCCCTGGTGACACCCTGCCACCAGAAGTGCTCTCCACTTTTTGCATACGGCTCAAGTTTTCAGGATGCCTCGGTATCCAACCACCCATTCCCAGCCTGAGCTGTCTGTCCTCAACCTTAACCCATCCCAGAGTTATAAATCCATCCTTGTTCTGGCAATCCCTGATATAGTGAGGACCATTACAGAAATGACAGGCCATGTCTGGGTGAGTTTCGCGCTGTTCGCACGGCTCACACCTTTCATCAGCCTGTTCACATGGACGGTTGTCCATATGAGGAGGAGATGGCCTAACAGCCTGACTCAACAGTTTCACCATACTCTCAAAAGATGTTTCCATCTTTTTCAAGTTTTTGCAAGATGTTTCTCTTGCAGGATCGCCGTATCTCTCAGTTGCGCCATTTGTCCCACAAAGACGTTAAGTCTTTCATTGACCTCTGTTTTTATCGAATTCACAGGAGTTGAATCCCATGAAACCAGAGTTGGAATAAGTCCAGGAACATGTGTAGACGTGCTAGCCCGAGGACTATCAAGCAGCATCACACCCACTGTCCTTCCAGTCCAATTGTTCGCAATATAATCAGCAAGTTTCAACACCTGCTGATAGGACAAACGGTCTCCTCTCCAAGTAGTGGGTTCTGTTTTGCCATCAAAAACCTCATCCTCTGGAGCAGTTTCGTCATGAATTGCGCATTGAAATGGCGTAACATAAATGCGCAGCATCTAGTGCTAATTTTGCGATTTCCTATGACCAGTATTTATACAACGGGGAGCAACTAGCACTTCTGTTGTTACTAGCATCCTAGCTAGTACGCAGACCATTTGTTAGGTGATATAAAGGAGAGTCAGAGCGAGCCCTAACTGCTGACTGTAGCGCGAGGCTACACTAGTGTGACACGCTAGCTGCTAGCTGCGTACACAAACAAACAGGGATTAAACCACCGCCTATACATTCATGAGACATGACCTAGGAGACTCTAGTAGTCCAGAGGTGGCTTGCGACGGGGCTAGCGAGAGTCTAGCAGACGGATATCTACGATAGAAGTGCAGCTAGGGGACTACGCCTTGAGCTAGGAAGCTCAGCGCGGTAACCGGTGGTACTATCTAATCTCTAGATAAGCGACTAGACGGCGCCAGGCGGAACAACCCGACTAGCGACCGGCTAGGGCTTTGACAAAGAGATACCACAACATACGAGATGAGGCAACACGAGGCTAGTGCCCAATCTGGGCAGCTAGGGCGAAGGGGAATAGCAAGCAGGCTATTGGAACGGAGCTAGGGACAATCGTACAGCCTGTACCGATGACCGGAGGGCGAATCGATGTTCTGACCAACGAGCTATGACCATTTGATATCGGTCGCAACACTGCGTCGTCTAGATGTAATAGATTAACGCTCTGACGGCGTAGAGATGACCTAGATCACCGGCTACATAGCCGGTTGGTCTGGAAGGGGTACTCGGCATAGACGGAGGGCTGAGGATCCATTGATATACCCACGGTTGAACACTAGCCGGTCAGCGAGGCTGACCTGTCATATACCAAACCAGTCCCAAAACCAAACAGCAGTCGTCTCATTGGCTGACCGTATTTCTTATCATCTAATATTGCTTATTGTATTATTCAGCTCGCTTTCACATGTAACTTACACCTAGTAGTATAAAAGGGAGCGCAGGACAGACTAGGGTCAAAGAACATTACACCCTAGACTTTGGACAAAGCTGGTGCTAGTGGACTCAGGCTGCTAGTGGAGGTTGATACTGAACTTCACTTGTAGTAGTCTTTATATTGGAATCAGTAAACTGTGGACTCTGGAAACATCGAGTGACTAAGTTGAGGGTTTCGTGTTGTTGGTCCTAGACCTCCACATATAAAACAAGGGTGTTCTCTTCGAGACCCAGCTGCAGTTTGCGCTAGTGACTTTGCCTTCACCCCGACAAGACGGAAACTCTGTCGTAGTGTGTTGGATCGCTTGCTAGGTGGATTGTGTATTGGCTTGAGCCCACTAAGAAGAAGACGGACTAGGTGCCCCCACCTCTAGTTTGGCTATAACTTGTCAGTTACTTTGCCTTCACCCTGATATAGACGGAAGCTCTGTCGTAGTGTGTTGGGTCGCTAGCTGGACGCTTATAGTGAGCTAGTGCCGATAAAAGCAGAAAGGTTCCTGTTCTTGGTTAAGGAATAGGTCGGTGGTCAAGAAGAGTCTTGCCGTTTAAGGATTGAAGTCCCTTGTTGTTAGCCTCAGTAGTCTTTGGGGCTGCCCTTAGCAAGGATTTTCACAAACCTACATACTCTGCCCTGGTGTTCTCGACCTAACGGTCCAGCCATCTTGTATCTACCCCATATAAACACATCCCCGGACCATCCCTAGGTTCCTAGCAGTGTTGTTGTTGGTGGTTGCATATTGCTAGTATATTGTAGAGTGTGTTGTTAGAAGCCTATCAATCAAACTTGTGTTCAAACCTGCTGGTCGCATACTACGGCCCGGACCCGAACTCACAAAGAGAAGCACTTAGATCTTTGGAGGTAGATTGGTTGTGGTTGGTTGTTTTGGGTGTTTGTTCACAATACCTATCAATTAGCTATTCCTAGTCATATAAGAAGTGCACCGTTTCATCTGGAGCCCACTGCGAGGGTCCAGTTTGATTCAAACACATCGTTTGGAAACACTAGGGCTGATACAAGTCGCTTTAACAAAGCACTGTGTAATAGGTAACAGTCGAGCACGTACTCCTGTGACCTGATCTGTTGAACCTTCAAAGACAAACCAGATCGAATCTGAACGGGTTGAATAAACCTGGTCAACGAAGTCTTCTAGAGCAGTACCATCTCTGGAAGCACGACCCAACTGTAATGACGGCGGAAAGATCAGCTAGAGGGCTTATACCCGAACCTGTCTCTTGGCCCAAGCGTACAACAGATCGGTCGCGTACAACTAGAAATTCTAGCAAAAGCAACGAGCTAGCTATTTCTACATCGGTAGCTCAGATCTCTGACGAGCAACCAAACCAAGGAAACGAAGAATCATTGCCGTTCCGCAGCAGATTTTTGTCCCCCTTGTCATCTCCAGAAGGAAACCTGGATCAGACAGGCAACAGTGCTTCGAACTCGCTAGCCAGTCAGAACGCAAACCCTGCACCATTAACACCGGTTCAGTCAATCCCTGAAACAGTAAACCCTGTTCAGAACCCCATAGTGCAGACCACACTGAAACTTTGGATAACAAACCACCTGAAATGGATCGCACTAAGCTACCTGCGACTTGGGGAAAGAACACCCTAAAGTTTGATGGAGAAGCAGATGCTCTACCTGGGTATCTAGATGCCGTTGAGGATTTGATTGTAAAAACCAGGGCCACAACTGATGAGGATAAAAATGAAATTGCCATTCATTTCTGCGATCACAAAACGAAGCGAGAGTGGAAGACGATACTCAATGAGTCGCCGGGCGGCTCTTGGCATGACTTCAGAGCTAGGATCCGCGAGAGTTACCCCGAGTTCAAGGAATTGGAAAAGGGATCTATCGGGGCCCTAGAAAAATTTGTTAAAAAGACCCACAAAAGCCCATACGGTTGACTGATATTAGTGGCCTACAAAGCTACGTACGTCAGTTCCGAGCGATGGTAGGGCAACTACTCACACCAACAATGCGGATCTCCAACCGAGATGCTACCAAGCACTTCCTAGCGGGGTTGTCCTCTGAGTTTTCGCAAGCACTGCGACAGCAGTTGCGAGCAACACCTCGGGATGCGATGACCTCGTACAAGAAGGCCAAATTGGAGTGGGAAAGTGTAGCCACCAATCGGGATAAACCCTATGAGGCCCCTGAAGTGGATAACGATGACAGATATATCTGGACAGATGTGATTGAAGTAGCGACCACCTTGTATGAGGAAGAAGCTGGCTCATATTATGAGTTGGAACCTTATGCAGAGGATAAAAAGAAAGCTGTGGTTATGTTGCAAGGAACGGAAGTGGATACCCACGAACTAGTAAAGCAACTGACAGAAAAAGTGGGCAAGTTAGAGGCAGGTCGTGCGAAGGACGACGCACAACTAAAAGAGACGCTAGCTCGTGAAATAATGCGCAGTCTTGAGGAAGTGCTGACAGGGCACCTGGATAAATTCACAACGGATCAGCATAGGGAGATGCAAAAGATACAGATGGCACTGGACGCTCGTCCAGCGCCTCCTAGTCACGCTGCACCGGCCCACACATATCCTAATCCAGTCCCAGCTTTCGCTAGGAACCGTGCCGCACCTCCTAGGAACGACAATTGTTTCTATTGCTATTGGGCAGGACATTTCATTGATCAGTGCGAGGACTGAAAGGCCGACCTGGACAAGGGAGTTATCACCCTAGCGGGAGGGAAACTAATGTTCTTCGATGGGAAAATAGTTCCTAGGGAACCGACGCACAAATCTCCTAGAGAGAATGCGCATGACCATTATAACCGTCGGGCTGTTGGACAAAATTATAACAGCCACAACTACGATGAGATTACGGACATTTACTTCGGTACTGAGGAAGTCCCAGAATCTGGAACTGCTAGTCAGTCCGCGTTGGCGCAGACTAGGGCTTCAGGACCAGCGGAGAATGCCTCGGGTTTTCGCTGAATCCAAGGAAGGAGGCCAATCCACGGATGAAGCCTCCTGAGGAATCGAAACGTGTTATACCTGTAAAGCGGCAGGTCGAAGTGGTAATTGAGAGGCAGGCAAAGAAGCCTGCAGGGAAGAAAGAGATGAGGGAACCGGCGAGCCACGTGGAAACAAGGCCGCTAGAAGAACCCAAACGCCCAGCTAGGTTAACAGTGGAGGATGTCGAGGACTCGGGAGAGGAGTGGTGAAACGGTGCACTAGGGTGCGGCCATGAAATCTCATGGATTGACTAGTGAGAAAAGCGAACTAGTCACTCTACTCAAACCAACCAAAACCAAAACAAATCACAAATCCTAATCCTAATACTTGTGTGTGTGTGTTCGGGGAAGTAGGGTACGTATCACCCGTCAAGAGGGTGTGCAAGGTTGGAATAAGGCTTTTGTTTCAATAGCAACTATGCGGTTTAAGCACTGTTATGCTGGGATAGCAGGGACTTCACGCCAACAGGATATCAAGACTCAAGTAAACCTTAGACTGTTCAAGTCTTCAGTTTCTTTGTGAGCGGCAGAACCTAACACTACTGGCAACTAGCCAAGAAGCAGAAGGTAGGGCAGACTATCAACAGACAGACGCTACTTCAATATCAACCTTAACTGCACGAATAGCGGCGGTATCAACGAAACGAGGGCAGTTACACAGAAGGTGGGGGCTGGGCTAATCGCGTGGACGGTTACACTGAAGGCGGCGGTCTCACTTCTATTAACAAGTCTTAACCTGGAGGCCTAAAGCGCTGCTACAGGAGACAAGTTGAATAGGTTGAACGAGGGCTCTTATATCAATGCAGTGGTAGTCTTTTCGACGTCCCATATCTTTTAATCTTTTCTGTGCGTCTTCAAATCTGTCTGATATCTTTTCACAAATCTAGAGTCTACTATATTGCCCGTATATCTTGGGTGGATAGTTTACTGGCTAAGACAGAGTACACAGCTGGCTTTTATACATTTCAGAGAGAAGTAAAGGAGATAGACAGAATGAATAGGAACAATAAAGGGTGGGAGCCCGAGTAGTAAATGGCCAATGGCGTAGAAGACATTCTCAACCATAGGTATTATGACCTGCTACCGGGGCTAGTCCATATGTATTTCTCTAGCACGCCATAAGACGTGCTTAGTTGTCTTGGTTTCTATCTTTCTGACTGAGCAAGTCAGTCTTAGTCATTGCTGACTGGTTAAGTCAGTCTTAGTCAAGTCCTATTCAACTTCTGTATCAGTCCCATACTTCACAAGCTCAGTGGAACTCATAGTACATATCAAACGGATTGACAATATAGCGTGGCGCTATACTTTGGACCAGTATAGTGACCAGAGAAATATAGAGCGGCGCTATTCTATAGTGTCAATCCTCATCAATCATATCAGTAAATCCTTGATGCGAGACCTGCATCTTTCTAACGGTCAGATCTGCCTGAGTAACCACAGTGATGGTTAACTCAGTAACATGTCTTCATCCCAATCTAATCAGTTGGTCTTATACACAAAATGGCGCAGCGCTATATCTCTGCCGGCCCTAATATGGTTGTACCAATCCTGACTTTGTATATCTTGTTTTAATAGTTATCAGACTATTCAGACGCCGTTGAGGCAGCAAGTCAATAATTCTGAGTAGTTCCCTGATGTTTCACCTCCAGCGCATAAGACAATGGTTTACCGCCACCATCTATAGCTCAGTGTAGAATATCATACGTAACAGCTTTTTGGGCTGCCTTGTCAAGTCTACTCAATCCTTCATAGTTGATTTGTTACACTGACTTTCGGCCATCAATAGTGTAGCCTACCACCCCAGGGAGGGTGTACACTCATAATCTAATGCCTCACTTCTGCCTGCTAATAGGTTCAAAATGAAATAAAAACTGGTGTTTTCATGCATGTTTTGGTACACGCCCTATCAGCAGGACCTAGTTCCACCTGGGAAAGCGGTCAGATTTGAACTGCCTTTCAAGGATGTTGAGCCATTAAAGGACCCACCCACTCGAGAAGTTCTGCCTCAGCGGCCATCTGAAAACTCGACTAGCAATGATAAGACCGTGTTTAAACGAAGAACCCAAGCACCTAGGAATACGGAGCTTGAAGACCAGGCCACTGAAGGTCTGCTAGGTTCGATTCGTGAGATCACAGTTCCTGTCAAGCTAGGAGACTTGATGGATAGCAATCCGAAGATACGAAAGGCACTAGCTGTTGGCATATCCAAGTCCAGACGTCCGAATTTTGTGCAGAACACAGAAGGCCACGTACTGGCACCAAGGGTCCAAACCTTCGTGTCCCAGAGATTTTACAAGGAAAGTAATGAGTCCTCTGATGAAACCGAGGACATCGAAGAGGAGTTTGGCCCGAATATCAGGATGGAAAAGACCACACTAGAGAAGCTAGGAGATGACGGCAAGGTGCTAGGGGTGCTGATGCTGGACACGTTTCCTGAGACTGTGACGTCCTCTACACATGAGTTGGAAGCGGTAGCATAATCGTGCAAGATCCTGTGGCGCAGTATTTTGACTCGCTAAAGCAAGGGGAAAAAACCGAAGGTCATTCGGATGCCCGTGGCAAACACGTCAGCAGCCCTATGCTGTTTGTATCCAGTACTAGGGGGGAAGCACATAGAGGCACTCCTAGACTCAGGGTCGCAGATCTTGTCGATCAGCAAACGAGCTGCGGAAAAGAGAGGATTAGACTGGGATGTCTCCCGCTCGATTACCATGCAGTCTGCAAACAGTGAGACACACGCAACACTAGGAATGGCGAAGAACGTACCGATAGGGTTCCGCATATACGCGCAATTACATGTAGTCGCAGTAGCCCCTTACGAGCTCCTGCTGGGGCGTCCCTTCGATATGCTAGTGGAAACCCTAGTAAAGAGCAAACGGAACGGCGATGTGGACATCACCTTGACAGACCCATACTCAGGAAGGCTATTGACACTGCCGACCTATCCTAGGGGTCACATCTTGGATGTTGCAGCGCTAGATAATGAGGGAAACAAAGGTGCAGAGGGAGCTAGCAGCGATCTGAAAGAGCCCCAGGATTTTTAGAACTCTTCAATGAACTCAACGAGGAGGGAGAAGTGACGACTGCTTGGGACTACACAGAGAGCGGAGAGCTAGTATGCGTAGGGTATGGGATGCCTAAAGAGGGGCTAGAGGCTGTGCCTGATGATCGAAAGATTGCGTACTTGTGTGCATCGCAGGAAGTTATTGCGGATGATAATGTTGCTTCAGCACTACTTGACCAGTACTTGGGCAAGAAGGAAGTTGAGGAGGGCAGCAAGATCTGTTTATTTAATCAGGTCGAGCCATCCAACAAACCGAAGAAACCGAACCGTGAGAAAAGACCGTTTATGGCGGGCAAAATGTCCCGAAAAGTAAGTGTCATGCATCAGAGGCTAGGAAAGTCGGAATGGCTTCACGAGCGAAAAGGGACAAGCCAGCTAGCTAGCGAGCCGGAAGTACCTTTGGTACCACGACAGGTGTTGGTCCAAGAAGCGCTAGCGCCTCAGAAACCTACATCTGTAATGTTGGGAAAGAAGTACAAACCAGTTGCAGAAAAGATAACGCCCATACTCGGAGAACTACCCGCGAAATTTCGTATAGAGAGGAAGATCATTGGGGATCCTCTAGCCAACATGCCTGTATTGAGATACAGAAGAGAAATTGATAATTTTTGGATGGGATTTCACCCAGTAATTTATACTACACAGAATCCCAAGAAGGGAAGTCAGATATTTGTGCTTGCTCCGAGTGAGTCCCTTTGTAAAGATGTCGGCAGCATTTTCGTCCATGGGGATATAGGAAACTGAAACCTTGTTAAAGGCAATGTTCTCCCGAATGAAGTGGTAATGGATGTCGATGTGTTTGGATCGAGAATGGTAACCAGAGTTCTGGGCGAAAAGAATAGTGCCGTGATTGTCGACATTGACATGTGTGGGAAGGGAAATGTCAAGTCCAAGTTCTGACAAGATGGTGCGAAGCCAAAGAGCTTCATGTGTAGCACTTGATAAAGCCATGTACTCGGCTTCCATGCTTGAGAGGGGTACTGTGGGCTGCTTCTTGGAGTTCCAAGTGATGGCTCCCCCTGCATACTTAGAGACATAGCCGGTTATTGAACGACGGGTGTCTGGGCAGTTACCCCAGTTGGAATCCGAAAATAGTTCAAATGCCGTGATGGGATCTGAACAATATTCGATTCCAAGGTTGATTGTGCCACAAAGGTAACGGAATACCCGTTTGACAGCAGTGAGGTGCACTGGGCCCGGATTTGTGTTGAATTGGCTCAGTGCTTGAACTGCGTGTGCAATTTCGGGTCGGGTGGTGATGGCAGCATAGAGTAGCGAGCCGACCATATGCTGATAGACATGTTGAATTTCGGGGTAAGATGTGCCATCAGGGAGTTTGGCAAGTGTGACGTTGGGGTCAATGGGGGTTGCGACAGGATTACACTTGTCCATTTGATACTTCTCAAGTATCTTTGTGATATACTGGATTTGTGTGAGGCAGATGGAATTTTTGGTGCGAGTGATTTCCATCCCAAGGAGCTGTCGGATCTCTCCGAGTTTTTTTGATGGAAAATTCGGAGTTGAGTTCTGATTCAACCTGTTCCATAAGCGCGGGGGAAGAGGTGAGAACTGTCATGTCGTCAACATGGACAGCTACAATCGCAATATCGGAGTTATGGCATCTAATATAGACACATTGATCCGAGATGAGTCGTGTATAGCTGAGTTTAAGGAAGGAGGAATTGAGCTGGAGATTCCAGACTCTGCCGGACTGTTTTAGTCCATAAAGCGTGCGGTGGAGACGGCAGACTCGGGTAGTGCCATCTTCATAGAGCTCGGGTTGTTGCATGTAAATTTCCTCATCCAGTTTGCTGAGATAAGCTCCAACGACGTCAACAACATGAATTTGGAGGTTGTAGTGCGCTGCGAGAGCAAGGAGAAGACGGATGGTCTCCATGCGAACAACAGGTGCAAAAGTTTTGTCAAAATCCACACCAGGGATCTGAGAAAAACCCTTTGCAACAAGGCGTGCTTTGTAGCGAGAAATAATGCCGTTGTCATCTCGTTTAATGCGGAAGACCCATTTGGAAGCGATGGCGGAACGAGCCGCAGGCAATGGTTCAAGTGTGAATGTGCCAAGTGTGCGGAGTTGGGCCATTTCCTCATCCATAGCTTTCAGCCAGTGGGGCCAATCAGTGCGTGATTTGGTCTCTGCAACAGTAAGAGGATCATCGGCAAGGGGATCAGAATTGGCGGTAAGTGCAACATGGACAGATGGAGGAGAGCCCGATGCGACACGATGCTTCCAAGCATCGGGTTTCTTGGGTGAGCGAGAGTCGGGATTATTAAGTAACCGATAATCAAGAGGCACTTTAGAGGTGCGAGGAATGGGTTCTCGGCGTGTAGGAGCTGGTTGGGATGCCGGCGGCTGAGCAGGAGGTCGCTCGGGAGCTGGTTGCAGTTCATCTGGAGTTACATCCGAGTTTTCCGGCATTGGGAGATCAGGATCAGAGTCCTTCTCCCCCTCGAGCTGCAATGACGGAGGGTCAGGAATTTCTGAGGATTCCGTGGGTGTGTCCAGAGCAAAAGTGATATTACGGCTGGTTTGAATTGTGTGTGCACCCGGATTATAATATCTCCATGCGTGTGATTCATCTGTTAAACCTGTGAAGATGAATGGACGGGTTTTAAGGAAGAGTTTTCCTGGTTTTCCATCTTGTTTAAGAACCCAACATGGTGAGCCGAATTCCTGAAGCGTGGAAACATCTGGTTTCTTTTTCCAGAATGCTTCATCAGGTGTGATGGGATCAGTGAGTGCGCGAGTTGGAGATCGGTTTTTGAGAAATGTGGCATAGGCAACAGCCTCTGGCCAAAGGAATAGAGGAAGATTATGCTCTGCCAGCATGGCCCGAGCGTGCTCAATGAGTGTGCGGTTTAATCTTTCTGCAACACCGTTTTGTGATGGGGAGTAGGCAGTGGTAAGTTCAAACCGAATGCCGTGATCTGCGAGAAATTCTTTGACTTTGGCATTGACATATTCTTTGCCGTTGTCGCACCGAAAACACTTGATCCGCTTCCCAACTTGGGTTTGGATATATTTGGTGTACTGCTGAACTTTTTGTTCAACTTCAGATTTTTTGCTTCATGAAGTAAACAATGGTTCGGTGAGTAGCGGCGTCGATAAATGAGATGTAGTAACGTGAACCGTCAATGCCAGTGACGTGAGAAGGTCCCCACACATCGGTAAAAGTCATGTCACCAATGTCGGTATATTTGGTGTCAGACTGTGATGGGAATGGCATGACATGTGATTTTGTCTCAATGCATGTCTTGCAGTGGGATGAAGGTGGATTAGGGTCGTCAATGACCATGCCAGTAACCATTTTTTTGTCCTTGAGCATTTGGACGGACTTGTGGTTCATGTGGCCAAAAATGCGATGCCATTTGTCCCAAGAATGACCGTGGGAACCCGATGACGGGAGCGCGATATTTGGTGAATCGGCAGTTTTGCCGGCACGGGAAGTAGCACGGGAAGCAGTGCGGGTGGTGCTGTGAGTGATGTGAACCTTGTAAAGGTTACTAATGCGTGTGCCACGCATGATTTCGCGTGAGGAAGAGCCGGGTGAGAGAACTTTCATTATGTCTCCCTTGAATTGAACAGAAGCCGGCACGGGTCATACACCCAATGGAGATGAGATTATAGGGGGCATCAGGGACATGGAGCGAGTTGGTGAGCGAAATTGAGTAGGCAGAATTGCCCACATGTGATGCGATGAGTGCCGTTCCAATGCCGAGGCTGGGTGAATGCCCGAAGCCTTTTATGGTATGACCCGGTGTTTCCGAGTAGGTGGAAAATAATGATTTAGACTCGACTATGTGTCTCGTGGATCCGCTGTCTGCGAGCCAGGTGTCTGGGGGAAGGTCAACAGGAGTACTCGAGCTGTTTGCCATAAACGCGAAGTTAGATGCAGAGTCATGATCTGTTTCTTCGGTGACATGAGCTCGGCCCGAGTGCTGTGGATTATTCCGTGATTGACCATTCCTCTCCTTCTGCTCCTTTGTGAAGGTCTTTCCTGCTTTGGTGTCCCTACAATCCGCAATGACGTGCCCTTTTCTCCCACACCCATAGCATGTGACATTAGAATTGTACTTGTTCTGTTTGTGGTGTGTTTTGGCTGCAAGCGTGACCTCATCAGAGTTTGGCTTGGCAGTCCGTTGGCGATCTTGTTCGAGGATGAGGGCAATAATTTTGGAAGAGTCGTCAAGGGAAGAGGTGTCAACACCCTGGATAAAGGAGTTCCAGGAGTCTGGGAGCGATGTAAGGAGGGTGATGCAAAATTCGGGCTCGGTGAGTGGTGAATTAAGCGAGGCGAGCCGAGTGCGGAGTGATGTGAGGTTACGGATGTGTTCCTCAATATCACCGCCTTCCTGACAGAGAGCTCGCATAAGCTTCCGTCGAAGAAGAACGATGGCAATAGCTCCTTTCGGCTGATAGGTTTTGGCAAGTGTGTCCCATGCATCTTTTGATGTGGCGGAATTGGTGATGTACACAAGCGGACCATCGGCAACCTGGAGACGGATCGCGGACAGTGCCTGCCGGTCCTTTCTGAACCATTCGATTACTGCGGGATCAGCGGGATGGTCATTCGCAATGAGAGGTTTCGGAATGCGGCCCTTGGGATAACCGTCAAGGCCGAGATCCGTGAGGATGTCGGTGATCTTCACAGACCAAGTCTGGTAGTTCTCCTCTCCAAGGAGATGCTGAATGCGGTAGGCGGATGTGGAGACATCGGAGGACATGATGGAGTTATGATATCAACAAATGATATATTGCGGGTGAATCTGTTTGAGCGGATTAGGCTGGAGTACCCGAGAAGTGCTTCTGTATAGAATGCGATGAGGTAATTTGAGAGAAGTTCAGTTAGGGCCGGGGCCCATAACCTATTGAGATACAGAAGAGAAATTGATAATTTTTTGGATGGGATTTCACCCAGTATTTATACTACACAGAATAGCTACTAGAATATTAAAGAACAATCTATGTTAGCTGAGTAAAGGATGAGTAAGGAATTAGTAAGAAGTTCGAGGTGTTCGTGGAACACAGTAGAACACGGTCATGTGATCGTGTTCCCAACAGCCTGTTCTAGAGACACACCCACCTGACTTCGCACCTAACGGTCGCTATACGGAAGAACGAATGAAAGTGGTCGATGAGAGTCACAACACTGGGTTCCTAGAACCTGAAGAAGTGAAGCTAGCTCACCACTTTGTTGGGGTACATAATGCGGACTTCGCTTGGGAAGAAGATGAGAGGGACAGGTCAAACACAAACAGTTTCCCCCAGTGGAAATGCCGGTTGTCAAACACACACCTTGGGTGTGTCGTCAGATTCCCATTCCACCGGGACATTTTGAAGAGTTCTGCAAAACCATCAAGAGTAAAATTGATGCTGGAGTATATGAACCTTCAAACTTGTCTTACGGCTCGCCCATATTCGCGGTAGTTAAGAAGGATGGAAAGTCACTACGGATAGTGCACTCGCTGGAGAGGTTGAATGAAGTGGACTATTCAACACTCAGGAGTTACGCCGGGGACAGAGCAGCTAGCGGAACACTTCGCGGGGAGAGCCTGTGGAGCAGCACTGGACATGTTTGTCGGATATGACAACAGAGATTTAGCAGAAGGATCTAGGGACTATACAACCTTTCAGACACCGTTCGGTGCGATGAGACTAGTTAAGTTACCTATGGGCTGGACCAACTCAGTACCCATCTTCCACGACGACGTGACCTATGTCCTCAGGGAAGAGATACCACATGTGATAATCCCTTACATCGACAATGTACCAGTACGTGGCCCTGCTACGCGTTATGAAACCCCAGATGGCGATTACGAGAGAATTCCAGAAAATCCAGGGATTAGGTGGTTCGTTTGGGAACACTTCCAGAACTTGAACCATGTGGTTACTAGGATGGTCCATGCAGGTGGAACTTTCTCTGGAAAGAAGTTGATCCTGTGTGCAGATGAGTTCACAGTGGTGGGACACATCTGTTCATACAGAGGACGGATAGCAGACCCAAAGAGGATTGAGGTCATCAATAACTGGGGCCCATGCGCAAACTTTTCACAAGTTAAGGCGTACCTAGGGACTGTAGGAGTACTGCTAACTTCATTGAAAAATATGGCGATATTGTAGCGCCTATTAATGAGTTGACCAAGAAAGGCATAGTCTTTGAGTGAAACCAGGTGTGCGATGAAGCTCAAGCCAAAGTACGAGAAGCATTGAAAGACTGCCCGGCTCTGAAACCATTAAATTATGAGTGGAATTCAGATATAGTACTACAGGTGGATAGTCGTGGCGAGCTACTGGTATCATCGTGTACCAACTAGACCCGGACGATCCTAAGAAAAAGTACTTCGCTAGGTTCGCGTCGATCACGCTAGGAAAGACAGAGGCTAACTACTCACAACCTAAGAGGGAACTGTACAGGTTGATGAGAGCCCTAGAGGCCATGTATTATTGGATCTTCGGTGCTAGGAAACTAGTGGTTGAGTCAGACACATTGTATATTAAGGGAATGTTAAAGAACCCTGGAATGGGACCCAATGCAACGATAAACAGATGGATCGAGAAGATCTTGATGTTTCACTTCAAGTTGAAGCATGTGCCAGGAGAACGATTCGCACCGGATGGACTGTCTCGTAGAGATCCCCAACCAGGCGATGAAGTATTTCCAAACTCAGAAGGTTACGATCAGAACGTGCCTCTGGAAGACCATGAGGATATGGACCCTAGTGGACCGCAACCCTTGGAATTCGAAGAGTTCAAGCATTTGATAGACACTAGGGGTGGATACTTGCAGATTAGTGGGGCAGAAGCTAGCAGTATAGAGGACTTTGCAGACGAAACTTCGCTGGAAGCTGATCTAGAACGTGCTGTGCACTATACTCGCACTAGGGCCTATAAAGCAGAAGGATTAGCGGTTCCGCAATATATACAAATGCAAGAGCCCGTGATTCCTGGGCTTCCTGAGAAGTGGAACAAGGATAAAAAGGAACCGTATGAGGAAGAGCATCGTACGGAAGGCATGATGAAGCAGGATGAAAAGCTTCCGCTAGTTAAACTGTGGCTAGCAGATCCTTTGATTAGGCCTACAGGGATGAATGACGATCAGGAATACCGAGCCTTTATGCGGTACTCTTCACACTTCTTTTTGAAAGAGGGGAGGATGTATAGAAAAATATTGGCACGGCGCATCAGCTAGTAGTTGACAAAGACCACCGCATGTATATGATGAGGGCTGCACATGATAGCCTAGGACATCGCGGCGCGTTTGCAACGAGGGAGTTGATAGCCCTGAGATTCTGGTGGCCAGGATTTGAAGCAGACATAGACTGGTATGTCAAGACATGTCACATGTGTCAGACACGCCAACATACGATGTTGAAAATCCCACCAGTAGTCATGCATACCCCTAGCTTGTTCCAAGTGGTCCATATAGACGTCATGAACATGGGTGTCATGTCCAACAAGTGTAGCCTAGTGGTTGACGCTAGAGATTCGCTATCAACTTGGGTGGAAGGCAGACCACTGACACAGCACAAGTGTTAGGACTATTCCTACTAGAAGACATAATCTGCCGCTGGGGTTGTCCGAAATTATACGTAACGGATAATGCTCCTCAGTTTAAAGCAGCGGTAGCATGGTTGGAAGAGAAATATGGCATACCGAACATACAGGTGTCACCGTATAACTCTCAAGGCAATGGGAAACTTGAAAACGGGCACTTCCCTATGAGGCAGTCCTTGTTCAAAGCCATGGGTGGAAATCCATCGAAATGGTTCTATTTCTTCCACCTGATATTATGGGCAGATAGGATTACGATTAGGAAAGGTCTAGGATGCTCCCCGTTCTTCATGGTAACTGGAGCACACCCAATTTTGCCTCTAGATATCGAAGAAGCCACTTGGCTAGTAGACTTACCAGGGAGACCGTTGATGGATGCGGAGGTTGTGGGATATCGAGCTCAGGCGCTAGCTAAACATGTATCCCATGTTGAAGCAATGAGAGCTAGGGTGGACCACGCTAAGCGCATATCTGTATGAAAATATGAGAGATACCACGAACACACGATTGAGAACTACGACTTCCAGCCAGGAAGACTAGTCCTAATGAGCTTCACGCAGTTCGAGAAGACTGTGAGCGGCAAAATGAAACCAAGGTACCTGGGACCCATGGTCGTAATCAGGCGAACCAAAGGGGGAGCATATCTTGTGGCAGAAATGAACAGTGCGATGTTCCAAGAAAGGATAGCCGCGTTTTGCGTGATTCCTTACGAGGCTAGACATAGCATTCAAATTCCGGCCAAAATTCAGCAGTTCATAGATATCTCGGAGGAAATGCTAGCTGAGCTCGTTCATGACGACCTGATCACCTCTAGTTCAAAAGTATCTAAGAAATACAAAGGCAAAGACCTGCTATTCGACAAGATGCGACTACGGGTAACGCCAGAGGATTTCGAAGATTCTGAGACGTCTGAAGAAGAAGGCGAAGAGGAGGAGCCGTTTGGCTTGGACGGCGAACCCGAAGAACAGGGTCCTAGGAAGTCCAAGCGGGCACGATCCTAGCGAGGTTGCCTACATAGTAACTTGGCGGCAGGACAAGCTAGGAGGACGAACGGTTAGCTAGGAAGTAAGAGAGTCGGAAGATGACGCACTTAGCAGTGGATAGGAAACAGAAGACTTGAAGGCCACCGTGCCTGGGAGTCAACTGCTGCAAGCGAGCGACCACGATACCAGTGGTTAGCACCGAAAAGAAGACTCTTGAGTTCAGTATGGAGCTCGAGGAGCTTGTTGATATCGGTCATAGACATGATACGGTCATGGATGTGAGCGAAGTGAGTGTTGAAGTGGGTCTGACGAAGATGAGTGAACACATCCCGGACGAATGGGGTCAGCTGGTCAGGATGGTACTTGTCGCAACCAAAAGGTTGCACTAGTAACGTCAGGAGGTTGGAATAACCAGCTAGCTGCGAACGTACCGATGGGATAGGTGTGTAACTGTGCATAGAAACTGGTCTCGTTGAGTCCAAGGCAGTCATCGATCGAGCGACGCTCGCAATAGTGACAACTACGGCCAAACGAGTACCAGATGCATGGAAGACCAGCACGAACGCAGTGACGACAGGCGGCCTCAGGCTAGCACAAAGAATTAGCACAGGCCTAGGCCTATCTAGTACTGAACGAACACACCCGATTGTCCTCTAGCATAGCTAGGGTAAACTGTTCAAGCTTGTTCGTAGGGAAAGGCGCCATTTTGGTAGCGGAAAGACAGAAGGGATAAGGACCTGGGCGTCCTAGGAAAATTTTACGAGCTTGATATATGGTTGAGGAGTGCCGATCCTAAGAGATCGAGATCTAGATCATCAATAGTTGCCCGATCTACCGCGTTTAAAGTCTAAATTGACAGATGACGAGATAGATGGGTCGACAATGGCTCATGAAAGTTCCTAGGAATGTGAAAACGGAAACATGGACCTTTGAAAAGTATTGTTGAGAGTACAGGATGGCTAGTTGAATAGGCGATGGTAGAATAAGCTAGGAAAGATATTGGAGCAACTAGCTAGGGACGTTTAAACTTCGGGCAACTGTAAAAAGCGTTTAATGAAGGCAAGACGATCTAGTGAAAAACACACACCATTCCCATACAACTTTCATCATCGGCCATCTCGGTGTCCTGGTCGATCTCCATGCGAAGCTGGGTTAGCTCCTTCTCCAAATATCCGTGTATGGTGAAGAAATGACGCAAGCTGTATCCACAAACGTACAACTGGCTATGGAGGAAACGTTCGCGCAGTTTGGCGGATTCAGCGTCGCGACCATCAAGGTCGGGTAGCGACTAGTATGGCTTCGGTCTGGTCTACTATGCCCAGACTGACGTTGGTAGTAAGGCCTAGGAGAACAGTTAGTTTCCTAGGACCAGAAATCCAAGATGAGAAACGTACTAGGGATGGTGTAGTCCTGCTCAGCGTCTGTGTTGGCGGCATGACGCGAGCTGTGGCGGCGCTTCCTTGAAACGAGAGCGGGGGTTTCAACGGCTTCAACATCGGCCTTCTGTATTGGTTGAAAAAGTGTCGGCGTATAGCGGAATAAATGACACACGTCGGTGGCAGCCTTAGCTTCAGCCTGTGTGAAATCGAGGATCAGGCCAGGAACTTGCGAGAATGCTAGCAAGACAACTTTGCATTTGCGTTTAGCCTCTTTGGCTTCCTTGACTTCCTCGGCTTTCTAAGTTGAAGAGGATTTCTGGAGGAAGCGATCAGTAGACTCCTAGGGGAACTAGGAAGGAGAAATCCTGCCTTGGGAGGCGGAAGGATCGTAATGGGGTCATCTAGGATGATGACCTCGCATTTCTTGTAATCTGCACGGGCGGCGGTATCCTTGGCTTCTTTGTCGCGAATTTCCCGCACCTTGGCCTTGAGACTACAGTCAGCCTGGGCATGAATGTCGCTCCCGCAAAAGAGACAGACTGATGGCTAGAAGAAAAATGAGAGCTGGCGCGATTTAGACCGAGCTAGGAGTACCTTGTCAACGATGGCGGTGTCGCTAGGCGGTGTGGGCTTAGTCTTGGAGAAATGGAGGCCACTAGGAACGGTGCCAGACCCAGCGCGAGACTCTGGAACAGATCCAGAAGAGCTAGTGTTGCTGACAGCTAGATCCACTTCCATCTGAAGGTGTTTGAGAGAATAAATCAACGATCAAAGCTCTAGAAATACCTCAGCGTCAGTAAGACTCTCCAAGTCTGGTAACCCGTTGAACGCACTCTCGCCCTGGGATTCGTCAACTGTGGCGCTAGACTTATAAGCCTAGGAACTGTTAGCACGAGAGAATGGTACGAGAGTAAGAAATTACCTTGCTTGTTCTCTTGAGGCGACATTCCTCACGTTTAGCATTCTGGGCCTCACGAGCAGCTTCAAAGGAAGTCAACATGTTTTGAATACCAGACATGTGGGCGACGGGCAGTCGAAACTTTTGCTCGCGGACGGCTAGGTTGACTAGTTCACGAAGACGGTACAAGCCTTCCTTGACGAGCTTGCGGTCCTTGTGAAGCAAGCTTTCTTTGTATGGTACGAAACCGTGCTAGCGCAAAATATTGATGAGCTAGGAAGAAATACTTGAGAACGGGATGTACGGCACGGTCAATGGCAGCATTAAGAGTAACATGCTTCGAGGTTATGGACAGAGCGGCAATGTTCGTAACACCCTCATAATCCTGAAGGGCAGTAAGGCCGTTTTCGGCCTTTTCGCTGGTTTTTACTATTGAAAGAGGACCCAGCAATTTGCAAGGCAGATTCGGGGGGAGCAGGAGCCATAGAAAATAGAGCAGGGGGATTTCTGACAATGGTTGGAAAAACCCTAGGACATTTTATAGCACCGGGACGAAAAATCCTGAATGCTTGAAAACATATCCATGGCGAACCGAAGGGGATTCCTAGCTATGTTTAGGTGACGCCTAGCTACTTCATACACAAGAATTCGTCAACCGGGGACGGTTGATATTTCTAGTGAGGGGGAGAGGGCTGATGCGAGAACGTTGCTAGTATGACTTTAGTCGAGATCCATGGAGCTAGTACGAATCCCACAAGCCTAGGATGACATTTGTCAAAAGACTTAAGTCAGACAAGAGAATTTTGCGAAATTTCAGAGCTAGTGTCAGTTACAGAAGGCTAGATTGACGCATACATCCATCACCAAATCGGGAAAAAGCTTGCGAGCGAATATAAGCGGTTACGATCTAGACAATCCATATAATCTTCACAATTATTGTGACCGAAATCACAAGTGCTTGTAATCGCAAGTCTGCGTGTGTGACAGATTCAAGTATTATTGTGAAGTTTGACAAGACTCATAACACAGAGAAGCCTTTATCTGCCCTTTCAAGCGCAGATAGCCCTTCCTGAATCTCGCCATACAGTTATGTGGTTATCAAATTTTGCCCAGACCAGTTTGTAGCAGATGAAAAACATGATATTAAGTGTACGCAAAGAGAAGTCTAGGTACGGATTCTACACATCAGATTCACGAGCGAGCCGAGCAGCCCTCATGAGGGCCACCGAAGATGTCTCGCGCGTCTCGCGGGACAACCGGTTCTCATGCTCCGCATACAGGGACCACCGGGGGTAGTTCCAAACACATTCCTGTAAAGGCGAGGTCAGAATGGTGTGTAGCATTGCCTCGAAATTACTTACGTGTTCCACCAATCAAGCAGCCGAGCCACCTCGTTGCACGCGACAGGGCCAGGCGGGAATTTGAAATACTCGACTATGTTGTTATAGAACTCGCGGTAGTCGAATCCACCGTCCTGGTCATCCCAATGGTTGGCATCTGAAAGGGCGACACGATACTAGAAGACGGAATCAGCGGGGGTCGCGCATCAGATACACGAGACTTGCCTGAACCACCGCGTAAGCGATCGAGCGCGGGGGTAACAGTCCTCAAGCCAATGATGGCTGCAACGTTGCGCTTCGACTTGCTGCCGAGTTTCTTGGACTGAGTTGTTCTGGGTCTCGAGCTGGAGGCACGGGGGGTGGGAGAGAGAGTCGAAATCTCCTTGTCCTTGGGCATGGTCTTGACGGACAAGGGCGAGGTGAAAATAAATTTATAAGTCTGTTCAAGTGTCACTACGTGCACGAAAGGCAGGAAAAAACCTAGTATTAGCTTCAAGAGGATAACGTTGGTGAAGAGGTGTGCCTCCGGGAGAGCTGGATCAAATTTACCGGGAGGATATAGGCCGGCCCACCAACTACCAGCGGTGATCAGGTAGTTGGGATCACCCTCCCGAATGGCCGTCCGGACACTGGGAAGAAATATTTGAGTACACAGCCATGAATAAATGATATGTCCTACGATTGGTCGTTCCAATCCAACTCGACCGGGCAAAGGAGCCTGCCCAGATCGTCGTGGTAGATGCCGCGGTTCTGTCTGGAATCTGGGTCCAGAGCGGGGCTGAGCTCGGGGAACGCGGCTACTAGCCACGGTACGATGGCCTCTCGCACATTTTTGGTGTCGTCGGAGCGAGCATTGCGCGAGCCGCTGCGAAGCTGAAATTTGCACAAGTCAGAGATTTCGAAGGAATTTTAAAAAATCGTACAGCGCTGAGTACAGGGGCCAACTCTTCATGCTCGGCCTCCGCAAGTAGCTTGCGTAGCGGCACAATGAAACGGCAGAGCTCCTTATAGCTGTTATGCAAGATATCTTGCCTGCATACACGTGTTAGAGGATCGGAAGACTTTGCAAAAAGGACACAAACTCTGTCGTGGGGACTTCCTCCTCGCCGTGAACTTGGTCACCCAAAGTGCGGGCGTCCTCCAAATCACGGCGGCGATCATCCTCTGCGATAAGGCTTTCGACACTGTCGAAGGTTGAAACAACCTTGCAGATAGCACGCCCGAGGTTTACGAAGGATTTTCTTGAGAGGGGATAAGCAAGCGAAGAAATGAAGAGCATTGCGTAGCACCACATACACTTGCAAAGCCGCATTGCTCTTGCTCTGGGATCTTTTCTCCTGAGATTCGAGCTCAGAAATGCGGCGCTTGAGGCGGTTGACTGTTTCCAGATGCTCGTTGACATTGTCGTCGTCTGACTCGTTGGAACGGGGTGCAAAAGGAGGCATGGTAGGAGGATGAATTCCGTGAGCAGGAACGAATGGTGGCGGAAGAGTCTCTCTCACCTCTAAAAGGTGTTGGTATAGGACATGTACATACCCTACGACTCCGTGACGCAATTGTGCGCGTTGGCGGCAACTGCACAACGCAGAGAACTGCCAAGAGAATCAGGATCGCCAGCCAAGGCTTTTGAATCGTACGATAGAGGTAAAAAAAACGTACGCGAGCACTAAGGGCACACTGGGCACAACAACAGCCCAGCGACTCGGTGGGATCGGGCGAGCGGAAATATTTATCCTTCGGCTGAACGGCAGTCCCCGCGCCCGACATGCGCAAACCATGTGAGACCTCCCGGCGATGGTGGGAATTGTCGCTGCAAAGTTACAAATCAGCGAGCGGCCAATGAAAACAAATCAGCGAGTGGCCAATGAAAAAACAGCGGCAAGGACAGCACACATGTAAAGTGCATGGTCGGTTTATAGGTCAGATTTACATACCGGAGAAAATCGCAACTGAGGACTTCTTTTGGGTGAGATTAGGGCCAGAATACATCAGTATGAGCACGCCCGGTCATAGGGCATGAAATTGAGAGGGAATTGGGCCCATAAAGGAGGGCGAGCATCGGAGACATGGAGGGAAAGGAAGGAAGATCAACTTGTTTGGTCGTTGATGGGACTCGCTAACATGACCGTGACACAAACAACGCGTCGCTTCTTGTCCTAGATATGCATGCCCGTCTTGAGAATGTATCTTTTGTTTCCCTTCCATGAACTGCGCGTGCGCGCAATGAGACTTGCTACTTTTCTACTACTTTTCTGGCTCCTCATGACGGTCTGCTGCACCACCTGTCCGCGCAAATCTGAGTCTCTAGCGGGCATCCTTCGTCATCGCAGCACTTGTGCGAGCTACGCGGCGTCACAAGCAAACGCAACCAGACGGCGGGTCGCTCGTGCTTCCAATGGACTGACTAGTAATCGTCGAAAAAATGTGCGACCGGTACCTGAATCGGTAAATGTTACTGAATTTCTGGGACTACATCGCAGGCTTCCTCATCACGCACATCGGGGTACGATGACGACATGCAAGACGCCCCAGTACACCCTCCAGAACGCTCCCCGTCTCCAATTCCCCCAGTATACTCTCCAGAACGCTCCCCGTCTTCAATCGTCCCCGACCCACCAGCACTAACACCAGCGGGCAGGCCAATGAGAACGCGTAACCTACCAAAGCGCTTCGAGGATGTGCTCCCCGTCGCCCCCGCCCCTCTGCCTCCACCTCCATCCGTACCCACCGTTCGCCGTGTCATACTCTATGTCCGTGACAGTATGCAAACGGCCTGCGATCGCTTTGGTATTTTTCGCAAATATGCTCACCGTCCATCATATGACCCCGACCACCTCATCAAGCCCGAAGATCTGGCAAACGTCTCCATTAGACCTGCAGATATTGCTCCGGACGAGGTTCCAGAGTCGCAGGAGCAGCCCCCACCGCCTTGGCCATTCAAAAATATGTCGACCTATCGACTTATGAACTGGGCGAACACTGGAAGTAACTCCAAGTCGGAGGGGGAGGTCACTCGTCTGGTCGCGGAGGTCATTAATGCCCCGATTTCGACCCTGCCGACCTCATTGGATTCAATGCTCACCGGGAGAACAAGGTTTTCGATAATGCTGAGATGGCTGCCAAGGTCGCCAACGAACCATGGATGAAGGATGGGTGGAAGGTACGCAGATAGGATTGATACGACTGCCAACTTTGCTGACAACAACTCAGGAAGCGTCGGTCGAGATTGGACTTCCGGGCGGTGCCAGGAACGCGCCACCGCGGAAATTCTCGGTCCCCGGTCTTCATTATCGACCAATCGTCGAGGTCATCAAAGCGGCGTTCGCCGAACCTACTGCCCTACAGTTCCATCTCACTCCCTTTAAACGCTTTCGGACTTCGGCCGGTGCTGTGGAGGAACGTGTCTACGACGAGGTGTACACTTCGGACGCCTGGGTAGAGGAGCACGAGAAGTTGCAGAGGTCTCCCCGTGAAGGCACCTGCAAGCTGGAGCGGGTCATCGCCGGGCTCATGTGGTGGTCCGACTCAACACATCTTGCCAACTTTAGGACTGCCAAGGCGTGGCCTCTCTACCTGTACTTCGCCAATCTTCCGAAGTATGTCCGAGCTCGCCCATCGTCGGGCGCTTGTCATCATGTCGCTTATTTTCCATCGGTAAGCCTTCATCATTCCTACTCTCCAACTGCTGCTGACCTATATGCAGCTTCCTGACTCAATAAACGATTTTATTTCCACCTTCGTCAAGGGCAAATCCCGCAAATCAGCCCTTCTTACACATTGCCGGCGCGAGCTGATGCACCAGGTCTGGAGGCTCATGCTCGATGATAAATTCATACATGCATATCAGCATGGCATTGTCATCCACTGCGCCGACGGTGTCTGGCGGCGCGTCTATCCCCGAATCTTCACTTACTCTGCAGACTATCCCGAGAAGTGAGTCGTATCTCTTTCCTTTCTTCTACATATATCTTAAGAATGTCAGAGTCCTGCTTGCAACAATACACGACAAAGGATATTGCCCTTGCCCACGCTGTTTGATTCGTAAAGAGAACTTCCACAAAATGGGTCTGGTGCATGATTTGCGAGCGCGTGTTAGTATGGCGCGCACATACTTCTGGAACAAAGTACAGGGCGCTCGCAACCTCATCTACAACGTCGGATTGGCTGTCGGACACACCCGCATCAACGCATTATTACAGGATTATTCTCTTCTGCCCACCATTGTACATTTTCCTTTGCACAACATGTTTGATTTGCGCTAATTCGTTGTCAGAATGCGTTCGCGGAAAAGTTGGGACCCTTTAAATTCGATTTTCATCCAATGCTTGTTGTGGACCACCTGCACGAATGGTCCCTTGGCGTTTGAAAGGCCACTTTCACTCACATAATACGAGTCCTTTATGCCGCCGTTCCAAGCGGAGAGGCTGTTGCGACCCTCAATGCACGGTTCGTTTGTCTTCCACTCGTGATTTCCAGTTCTTCGGCTTAATTTCTCCGGACCAGCTTTCGACAGATCCCCAGTTTTGGCAGAGGAACAGTCCGCCGATTCTGTTCCAATGCAGCGGAGATGAAAAAACTAGCTGGCCATAATTACGATAATTTACTCGTCGTGCGTACTAAGTTATCATTTCCGTTTACTTCTTCTTACTCGCATTAATAGAATATTATTCCTTGCATCGAGGGCCTTCTGCCGGAGCCTTTCAACTCCCGTCTCCTCACCACACTCTTTCGTCTATCTGAGTGGAACGCTCTAGCCAAGTTACGCATGCATACAGAGGCAACCCTCAACCACCTCGACAAAACCACCACGGTCATTGGCCGCGAATTGCGATCATTTGCTGCTACCACCCAGGCCGAGTACAAGACTGTGGAGCTGCCAGGGGAAACCGCATCCAGAGCACGTCGCAGTACCCACAAAAGAGCGAACACTGCCGCTGTAGATCCGTCGGCTCCTCCACCGCCGCCGCCATCCCGTCCTGTTGCAAGGGGAAAATTTCTCAACCTTCTAACGTACAAATTCCATGCACTCGCGGACTACGTGCGATCGATCCGCCTTTTCGGCACTACTGACTCGTACTCAACTCAAACGGTATGTCCCCGCCCTCGACATTGTGATTTATTGTCGACCCACAAAACAGGGGGAGCTCGCACACCGCTTTGTGAAGAGGCTGTATGGGCGAACCAACAAAAACAGCGCGACAAAGCAGATGACAGTGACTCAAAGCGCGGTCCTAGTTTGGAAGATTAAAGTACAGCCGTATTGATGATAGAAGCCTAGGCATCAGTCAAGCGTGCATGACTGAAGATCTTAGAGATTATCAGTCCGTCAGCTAGCTAGACAAATGTAGGGTTTCAAACAATCAAAGCACACTAGGATCTTCAGAAGAACAGGAAAATACATCTAGCAGCCAAAAGAAGATAGATTTGATGGAACTAGCACACATGGGCGTGTACGACTACGAGCTAAGGATTGATAAAAGGTGATGGCATGCGAAATAATGTTGTTTCATGTGATGAAGATGCAATAATAGGCCTAGCTCTATTCCTAGGAAGAAAGCAACATTTTGTTAGGAGTCTAGATACAGCTAGGGCAAGCAACGAGTACTACAGTGAGAAGACTTAGTATCGTTGAGACAAAAATTGTCCTAGTGATCGGATCACGCATGACTAATGTTGATGACACATGCCTGGGCAAAAAATCGCTAAGTCGAACTTCGAGTTCACTTAAAGTTGGTTCGCTAGTTCACACAATAAAAATCCAAGAAAAAATTTGTTGTTCTTTCTAGCTACTGCGATGTAGTCTAGGAACACGGACAGAGAGACTAGCGAGTAGGTAATGGTACGAGGGCACTTTGGCCCGACGCACAGCAAGTAGTTGTTCAAGAAAAAGTCCTGGGCACGAGGCCCGCCCAGTACACAAATACGAGACCCATCAACCTGACGCTGCATGCGAATCGTCACCACAAACCACTCCTTCCATGGGCTGGATGCCTCCAGGGTCTCGCTTGCGAACCGGCGTCGCCACAAAGAACTTGCGGATGGAGGACTGATGCAGTCCGACAGGGGTGTGCGGAGCCACTGGATTGCCGGCGGAAGAGGCGTCGGCAGAGCGCGGAGGTGAGGCAGGAGCCTCGGGCATGGTGGCGATCGGAGGGATGTTGTCGAAGCGAACACGAGAAGTACCCTGCACAGACGAAGAGGTGGGTTCCAGTTTAGGAACCATGACCTGGGAGTCTGGTGAGGGGGCACAAGCGATCTCCAAGAGGGAAGCACCAGAAGGGTCCGTGAAAATGCCGAGCGAGAGGCCTTGGACACCGGGGACTTGGAGAAGGTCGCTGGGGGTCTCGACGTGGTCGGCGTTGGAACGAGTGTAGTAGTGCAGCGCCAGCTTGCCAGCAGGAGGCGCAGAGCGAGGATGGTCTTGATGATACAAGAGCTCCAGCTCGGCGGCCGAATCCTGCTGCAACAAGCGCTCCTCTAAGTCGTTCAACAACTGGATATCCTCGGGGTCTTCGAACATCTCCTCGAGATGCGCCTCAGGGAGGAGCTCGCGCTGGTGACGGAACAAGACCACGACCTCGGTGCACAACCGATCGTAGTTGTGGGCGGCACGAGCCAGCCAGAGGAAGTGTTCGTTGAGGTCGCAGTGAGCTTGCACCACCGATAGGACCGCCGAGCTGAGGGCTAAGCTAGGCTTAGTGACAAAACGAAATGGGAAAGAAAAAGGAGAGACATACCACTGCCTCCGAGATTGACCAAGGGGCGTAAAACTCCAGTGTGCGATGGAAGCCCACGGGGCTGCGCTTGAAGGAACAAGCTTGGTTCCCGTTCAAGCAGTGGTCGCAGGGAGTACCGAAGCCGTCGCGCACGCAGGTCTTTCCACGGGCAATGCAAGTCGCGCAAGCGATAGAGCATTGGTGCGGCAACACAGGCGAAGTGAACTCCACGACGGCATCGTGCAGCATGACCTCCAGACCGAGAGGGGTGTCTAGAGGAGGTGTCAGCCGGCGCTAAGAACCCAAAAGAGGCCATACGTACCGGCATGGCGAGGGTTGGGCTTGTCCTGCTCACCCGCAGGAGGATTCGCGTCGATACACATTTTAGCAGACTTGCATGAAGGTTGCGGTGAGTGGACACGGCCGCGCTAGGGAAAATCAGAAAGAAAAAAAAAAAAAAAAAACCAAGCTAGGAAAGAGTGGAGAAAGAATACCTTCGTCGAAGGCTTCTCGAGCTCCACAACATCCTCAGATGGAGGATGGCCTTGCGAGGACAGAGAGTAGACCGAGCATGGGCCCGAGGTGGTTTTACTGGACGAAGCACGGGACTCGTCGTCGAAGAGATTCACGGCAGGAGGCATTGCAAGCGATAGGTGCCTCGGGGCTTGGGACGGTCCTGTTTTCACGGGAGTCTGGGGGGTCTTGCTGCTGGAGCCACCATCCTTCTTGACAAAGATGGTCCCAGGCTTGGACGTGGAAGCGCTGGGCAAAGAAGGGGCACCCTCGGACTTCGTCATGGACGAAGGAGCCGGTTGGGTCTTTCGAGTAGGTCGCGCTGAGGAGCCGGTGCGCAAAGCGCCGGACTCATGCTCAGACGTGTTCCCCTCAGCTTCCCCCTCTTTACCCACCTTCCGGTCCGCCTCCTCCTCCTCCTCGTCATCAGAATCGGCCAAAGCGTACGCCACAGGCATGAGTTCGACATGCAGGAGCTGGAAGTCGGAACTGAAGGCGGTAGCAGTCTCTCTGTAGGTAGAGCGCTGTGGATAGGAATGATGAGCGAAAATCGTTGTTAAACAGAGAGCACGTACAACTAGAGCACGGCAAGCCTTGCTGGGACGAACTTCGAGCAGAGGAGTGCAATAAAACACGTCAACAGGGTATAGGTCCTCCTCGGTAGGCGCCACGGAGGAAACATTGGGCCAGCGGGGTAGCAGCTGCGGCGACAGACCACAGAAAGTGTTCCTGCTCTGCGGTGGTGTCAGGAAATCGGGAGCGGAAGTCTCGCTGAAAAACGAGGTTTTAAGACAGTGGCGAAGGAGCATGAAGGGTGGCACGTACGAAATAAGGGGCAGCATCGCGCATGATGGACAGAAGCATGTGCTCCTCCATCTGAGCAGCTTCAGTGGCGTCAACCAGGTGGCACAGTTGACGGCAGTCGTGGTTATCAAAATTGAGCCAAGTGAGGGCGCCGGGCGATGTGGCGAGGATGGTGCGGCCAGGAACGAGACATTTTGGGGGGGGTCTCTTCCGCAGTAGTGGAAGCGGGGCTGGTCGCCTTCTTTTTCGAACAAGTCTTGGGTTTGGCCATCGAATCAGAGTCGGGAGATGGGGACCATTTGTTGGCAGCGCTACGAGTGCGTAGAGACATGTGCGGTGGAGAAATAAGATGCGCCAGGCGAGTTGAGAACACAGACAGATGGAAGCGAGAGACAAGAGATGAGTGGGAAAATAAAAAAATTCACTGCACCTTAACTCCCGCCTTTCCCCGAGTCATGAAACGCGCGGCAGGTGGCGGCTTGAGCTGCGGGTGGCGAACTCAAGGTCCTAGAATTAAAGGCAAAACATTAGTGGTGGAAGTCTCTGAAAAAGAAGTGCTGACACGGACTAAGCCTTATAAGGAAATAGTAAACCTTATTTAGAGTTGGAACGGCCTCGAACTCTAAGTAAGTGGGCGAGCAACCCTAGGAAAGTTGAGCGAAGTACCAGGCATGCTAGGAATGGGTCAGAGTGAAGTAAAAGACAGGGGCAGGCTGAGACAAAGCTCCTAGTGACGTCTCCTGTACCGTTTATTACTAGAACAATGATCAGTGTTTATGATTGCAAATCTGTGGGTCCTAGGTGTCAAAATTAGGATCTAGATTAGATGTGCGTTTGGGGATTTGAACTAGCTAGGACACGAGACATACCTCGAGAGACAAGAATGGGTCCTAGGGGTTGGATCAATGAATGGTGTCAAATAACATGGGCACAAACATATTTATAACGTTCTGGCGGAGATATTATCCCAAGGACCACTAGACATTGCAAAGTGAATGGCACCGCACAATGACCAGGGAACGGTCGAGATTTAGCGAAGGGGAGATGAAACGGCATAACATAAATGCGCGGCATCTAGTGCTAATTTTGCAATATCCTATGACCAGTATTTATACAACGGGGAGCAACTAGCACTTCTGTTGTTACTAGCATGCTAGCTAGTACGCAGACCACTTGTTAGGTGATATAAAGGAGAGTCAGAGCGAGCCCTAACTGCTGACTGTAGCACGAGGCTGTGCTAGTGTGACGCGCTAGTTGCTAGCTGAGTGTACAAACAACCTGGGATTAAACCACTGCCTATACATTCATGAGACATGACCTAGGAGACTCTAGTAGTCCAGAGATGACTTGGGATGGAGCTAGCCAGGGTCTAGCAGACGGATATCTATGATGGAAGTACAGCTAGGGGACTACGCCTTGAGCTAGGAAGCTCAGCGCGGTAACCGGTGGTACTATTTAATCTCTAGATAAACGACTAGACGGCGCTAGGCGGAACAAACCGACTAACGACCAGCTGGGGCTTTGACAAAGACATACCATGACATACGAGATGAGGCAACACGAGGCTAGTGCCCAATCTGGGCAGCTAGGGCGAAGGGGAATAGCAAGCAGGCTATTGGAACGGAGCTAGGGACGATCATACAGCCTGTACCAATGACCGGAGGGCGAATCGATGTTCTGACCAACGAGCTATGACCATTTGATGTCAGTCGCAACACTGCGTCGCCTAGATGTAATAGATCGACGCTCTGACAGAGTAGAGATGACCTAGATCACCGGCTACATCGCAAGTTGGTCCGGAAGGGGTACTCAGCATAGACGGAGAGCTGAGGATCCATTGATATACCCACGGTTGAACACTAGCCGGTCAGCGAGGCTGACCTGGCATATACCAAACCAGTCCCAAAACCAAATGGCAGTTGCTCACACCTAGTAGTATAAAAGGGAGCGCAGGACAGACTAGGGTCTAAGAACATTATGCCCCAGACTTTGGACGAAGCTGGTGCTAGTGGACTCAGGATACTAGTGGAGGTTGATACCGAACTTCACTTGTAGTAGTCTTTATATTGGAATCAGTAAGCTGTGGACTCTGGAAACATCGAGTGACTAAGTTGAGGATTTCGTGTTGTTGGTCCTAGACCTCCACATATAAAACAAGGGTGTTCTCCTCGAGACCCAGCTGCAGTTTGTGCTAGTGACTTTGCCTTCACCCCGACAAGACGGAAGCTCTGTCGTAGTGTGTTGGGTCGCTAGCTGGACGCTTGTAGTGAACTAGTGCCGATAAAAGCAGAAAGGTTCCTATTCTTGGTTAAGGAATAGGTCAGCGGTCAAGGAGAGTCTTGCCGTTTAAGGATTGAAGTCCCTTGTTGTTAGCCTCAGTAGTCTTTGGGGCTGCCCTTGGCGAGGATTTTCACAAACCTACATACTCTGCCCTGGTGTTCTCGACCCAGCGGTCCAGCCATCTTGTATCCACCCCATATAAACACCCCCCAGACCATCCCTAGGTTCCTAGCAGTGTTGTTGTTGGCAGTTGCATATTGCTAGTACATTGTAGAGTGTGTTGTTAGAAGCCTATCAATCAAACTTGTGTTTGTTCAAACCTGCTGGTCACATACTACGGCCCGGACCTGAACTCACAAAGAGAAGCACTTAGATCTTTGGAGGTAGATTGGTTGTAGTTGGTTGTTTTGGGTGTTTGTTCGCAATACCTATCAATTAGCTATTCCTAGTCAAATAAGAAGTGCACTGTTTTATCGCCCTGCTGTCACCATATGGAGGCATAGCCTCGGGTCGGGAACGCGGGGGGCTAGATGTTGGCTCAGCTGGGTCAGGCGGGGAACGGACGGCGAAACTGTGAACGGCTGCGGCATGGTGAAGACCAGGATGATGATGGTGTGTGGCTACGCTACTCTAAGCAAACAACTGCTCTCAGCCTAATGTGGAACACGATGTGGGGTGCGGACCGCACCACCACAATATGTACCCTACTTCCCCGGACACACACACCCGACCATTAGGATCGGATTAGTGTTTTGTTTTGATTTTGGTTGGATTGTGATTAGTGACTAGCTCACATCACTCTCTAGTTGATTTCATTAGATTTCACAGCCACACCCTAGTGCACCGTTTCACCGGATTACAACCAAAGCTGAGGTCCTTTCTTCAGTTTCTCCACTTCCGTTTCAAACACCAGTTTGAAACAGCACAATTTCCCGAGTTTGGAGCGGGAAATAGGATGTGCTCCCACACAGATGTCCTGGAGTTTCTGAATTGAACCAACCTGGTCTTCCACTTTGGGATACAACCGCAAGATTTGTTTCCACCATTTCTTATACATTGAACCCTCAGCTTCCACAAACATGGAGAGGCTCTGCCATTGCTCTCTGATGTCACTATCATCAAGATAATTAAGCAGAAGATTCTTCTGTTCTTGTTCGCCAGTGATTCCACCACTATCACACACTTGCTCTGTGTTTCTAAGAAACAATTTTAGACTGCTAGCAGTTTCTCCATTGAACTTGGGATGGTTAGAGTTCCAAGCTGTGGGTATTTTAAAGCCCTGAACAGTAGGCATAGTCGTTGTTGGATCTGAAGAAGAGTTTGGTGTTGTTTCCGTCTCAACTGGGTTTCTGAGATTACTTGGTTCGTTTTGCATGTTAGGTAAAGAAACAGAACCAGTAGCAATTGTGTCGGCTCTAGTAGAAACACTACATCCACAACCTCAACTAGGAGAACCAGATATGCTTGGTGGTTTCCAATGCGTGAAAGTTTGTAAAGGAGTAACTAGTGTTTCCCTCGCTCAACGGGAAGTCGCAGTGCTACGCGATGCAGGAGTGGGATTACTGAATTGTCTGCTACGAAGTCCTCCTCTATGAAGTAGAGCAGGAAAACCCGAAGGTGATGTGTCTGGTTTGGTACCAGCACCTCGTCTAGGAGGAATGGTGATGACCCAACAGAAACATTGTTCAGAAGTGTTTCCAAACGAGTTTTACAGCAGAATGCTCAATCTTATCTTGAAAGAGATCAGAACCTTCCCTCACAGTGGGCTCCAGATGATTGATGTGCTCAGAACCTATATAAGAAACACAAATAATGCCACTTGACTTGCAATCGGCGCAGAAACAGTCCAGAGACAACAACCAACCAACAAATCAAACGGCAATATCTGCACATTTCTGAGATCCTGACGAGTTACAACCCCTAGTACAGGGCCTTGTAAAGGTTGTAAGGAGAGGTTTCGTATCTCAGAGAGACAAAAAACAAGCTGTGTATATGTCAAGTACCGGTTCCCGATCGGGACCCGACGGAGGTCCGAGATACGCCTGAGAGATGAAGTGCGTATAAGCAAGACGAAGTGGTCGAAATGTAAAGGGAAAGTATAGGAGTCCGAACGAAATACCGAACCCGTATACTGGAAGGGAAGGGGCTTGGCTTCAGCTCGTGCACTGCGCCTTTCTCTATGCCTAATGCCCAATTTCAGAGAGAGACTCGGAGGAGGATGGAAGTCCGAGAGGAAGAGTATAGGGCGGAACTAAGTCGATATTCAAACTGAAGTCTAACTACAGACATGGCTCATATTTATAGTAAGTATGATATTATCGGGGATATAAGGTAAGAGTCAGAATAGTCGGAGGTCCGAGATTTCTGTGATGGATTGAGTCATAATGAATCAAGGTAAATCAGTATGACTCGGGGATCATCGGAAGTCCGAGGCTCCGTGATGAAATGAGTCAAAAACATAGCATAGGCATAGGTATGAGTCAAATGCAGTATGAACCAATGGAAACACGAGTATTGTGGAAAGGCTGTGTGTCGGAGATAGTGGGAATCCAAAGGAGCCGAAAAAGGGGCTTGAAAGTCACGGTACGTGACAGTATAACATGTTTCTAGGCACGGTGGAAACATAGTTTCCAAGCAAGGTAGATTTATAGCTTTGCAGTGTGTGTGTGTGTGTCCAAGCGACAGAGAAACAAGTTTAAAGTAGTCCTGTAGATTCAAGTAAGGCCCCTAGTTTATAGGCCAAGTGTGTTCACAGAGCTTTCCCTAAAAGGTACTTTCTGAGCAGCGCACAGCAGTCACATTTCCAAAGTTTTCCCTAGACGGTACTTTCTGAAACCCGCTCCGCAACAACAACAATAATGTTTCTTCAACAGAGTTCCAGTTCCAACAGATTCACAGAGTTCTTCACAGTTTCCGGGCGGAGCCCAAGTGTGTTTCCAGAATAATATATGATTCAGAAACAAATAAGATTTCGACTAATAATGCTACTCTATAAGGGTACATTCGCTGAGGATCCCAGATCAATTCAATGGGCAAGCATATAGCCTACTAGTTTGGGGGATGATGCTGTGTCCACTGTAGAAACGCCTCCGGATACTTATACAACTGCCAAGACATAATTACAAAGCCCAAAACACAATCCCAATGAGTCAAATGTCCGTTTATGTGCCTCTTTAACCATGTTTCTGTCGGTTGTTCTTCTGAGTGTTGCCTCCCATTAGTTCCCAACTGTGAGCACACCACGTTCCCTTGCCAATTACAAGGCAGGAACCCCCTGTATTATTCAGAGGGTGTGTCGATCACTGATAGATCAGCACTGCACTCACTCAACCTGTTTCTGCTTCAACTCAGCTCTCCCCTCCGTTACAAGTGTGGAACTTGATAATACTCCTTTACAGGTCTCAGGAGATACCCATTTCTGAGGTGTTTCCCAGAAAGGGTTTTGAGAAAGAACCTTAGAATGTTTTTAGAATTGTGATCCAGATCCTCAGAATAGCCGACCACCTGTTTTGGTGTATCCGTATTCGGTGGAAACCAGCAACTGAAAGATTTGTGACCTGACATGTCCCCTTAGCGTCCCCACACAACACAATACATTGCCTAACTCCCGTTCCTTTGACCCATTTCTGTTGTTTAAGTGGATGTTGGAAACAAGTCAAACAAAGTTCCTTGACTTGTTAATTGGCTGCATGTTCCCCTGTGGTTTTCAGGGTGAGACTTGCCAATGGATGTTCTAATTCCTTAGAACGTCCACCTGTTTCTCTGTGGTTCGCCCAACAGCAACCAGGAACCAGTACTGTTGCATAGAAACAACAGTTTCAGCAATGAGCACAATCAGAAACATGCAAAATTATGTGTATCTAACTATGGCCCAAGTACTGGCTTATCACTGCACTACAGTAGCCTTGGACAGCTTATTATTTGGGATTGAGAACATGGCACCACACTACAGCAGGTTCGGAAGGCTTATTATTTGGAGAACATGGCACCTTGTTGGATTGGGACTGTTGGCTCAGCTTGTAAAAGCTTAAATTCAATTTGTTGGCTTAGGTGCTTATTTGGCATTGCTCAAAGAGGTCTAATACTCTAAATCAAACTTTGCACTTCTGACTAGACCCTTAAACAGGCTTGCTCCTTGCAACCTTTATTGGATCTTGATTAAACTAGTACTGCTGTTGTAGACACTGAGCTGAGCAAGCATTTCAGCAGAGGCACAGAAACTAGCGGTGGAATCCAAAGGAGTTTATTAGGCAGTACTAATACAGAGTGGAAGTAATACACACCTAGCAGGGGAATCTCAAGAGAAGAAAGGATGAGGATTCCCATGCTAGGTGGGTGAAGCTTATAAACTAATAGGTATTAGTGGTAGCACATGGCCAAAGGGATCTACAGTGATCCTGGGCCCAGTCACATAACACATGCCAGCACGAGCAACTGGAGGGATCAGGAGTCATTGAGATGGGAGTCGGAGTTCTGGGCCCACACGAGGTGGAGGGTGGGGCAGAGCACAGCTCTGAGGATGGATCCAGAGCCAGAGCTGAAGACGGAGCCAGAGGAGGGGTTCCCCTGACAACAGTGCCTTTGAGTAGCTCTGCCTCTTTGTACCTTCCAAGTTGGCGGTATGTGGCAGCCAGATTTTCCATAGCCCGCAGGGTGTCTGGATGATCTGCTCCAAGGAGCTGCTTCCACTTCCCCAGCACAGTGCCTTCGAGTGGCTCTGCCTCTTTGTACCTTCCAAGCCGGTGGTATATGACAGCCAGATTTCCCATAGCCTGCAGGGTGTCTGGATGGTCTGCTCCAAGGAGCTGCTTCCGCTTCTCCAGCACAGTGCCTTTGAGCAGCTCTGCCTCTTTGGACCTTCCAAGTTGGCAGTATGTGCCAGCCAGATTTTCCATAGCCTGCAGGGTGTCTGGATGGTCTGCTCCAAGGAGCTGCTTCCGCTTCTCCAGCACAGTGCCTTCGAGTGGCTCTGCCTCTTTGTACCTTCCAAGTTGGCAGTATGTGCCAGCCAGATTTTCCATAGCCTGCAGGGTGTCTGGATGGTCTGCTCCAAGGAGCTGCTTCCGCTTCTCCAGCACAGTGCCTTCGAGTGGCTCTGCCTCTTTGTACCTTCCAAGTTGGCAGTATGTGACAGCCAGATTTCCCATAGCCTGCAGGGTGTCTGGATGGTCTGCTCCAAGGAGCTGCTTTCGCTTCTCCAGCACAGTGCTTTCGAGTGGCTCTGCCTCTTTGTACCTTCCAAGCCGGTGGTATGTGACAGCCAGATTTCCCATAGCCTGCAGGGTGTCTGGATGGTCTGCTCCAAGGAGCTGCTTCCGCTTCTCCAGCACAGTGCCTTGGAGTGGCTCTGCCTCTTTGTACCTTCCAAGCCGGTGGTATGTGACAGCCAGATTTGCCATAGCCTGCAGGGTGTCTGGATGGTCTGCTCCAAGGAGCTGCTTCCACTTCTCCAGCACAGTGCCTTCGAGTGGCTCTGCCTCTTTGTACCTTCCAAGTTGGCGGTATGTGACAGCCAGATTTGCCATAGCCCGCAGGGTGTCTGGATGGTCTGCTCCAAGGAGCCGCTTCTGCTTCTCCAGCACAGTGCCTTTGAGTGGCACTGCCTCTTGGTACCTTCCAAGTTGGCCATATGTGGAAGCCAGATTTGCCATAGCCCACAAGGTGTCTGGATGGTCTGCTCCAAGGAGCTGCTTCCGCTTCTCCAGCACAGTGCCTTGGAGTGGCTCTGCCTCTTTGTACCTTCCAAGTTGGCGGTATGTGCCAGCCAGATTTGCCATAGCCTGCAGGGTGTCTGGATGGTCTGCTCCAAGGAGCTGCTTCTGCTTCTCCAGCAACATAGCTTCCAAATACTCTGCTTCTTTGAACCTGCCTGAGTCGAAATATATATGAGCGTATTCAATATGGAACTCTGACTTTATGGTTGCTAGGTCTAGGATGAGGGAGTCTATATGGGACATTAGCCCAATTCTGCTCAGATAGGCATCTCCCGTGAGCCTGACTGACATCCCTATGATGTCTGTCATGCATTCTCGAGCTATTGGCTCATCAACCAGAGTATCCTGGCACCATGAACGCACAAGTGGATGAATAGAAAGTGTATCCCTGATATCATCCCTATCAATAAGAGAATACCCTTGAATCTCAGCAACAATATTCATCAGGCATTGCTGGTCCCAAGTGTCTGATGCTGACAAGAAGTTCTGAAGGAATTCTCTAGCTGCCTGAAGAATTTGAGCTTCCTGCACAGCATCATTGGTTTTCCATTCAGCTGCCTGCTCAAAAATTGCCTCTGGAATGTTATTGTGATGCAGCAATGAGCAGAGTTGTAGAAACCGTGCTGCCACCTTGCTCAGTTGCTTGAAGCTGATTTGCCAGGTTGTATACACAGTTAATTCATAATCATCATGAGACTGTGTAGCATGCCACTCCAGGATATTGGCACGATTCTTTCTGTAGAGTGAGAGATACCGAGGAAGGCAATTGAACTTGGAGATATAAGCACCAGCCTGGATAACTGCAAGGGGCAGATAGGAAAGCTCCTGCACAGGTCCAATCAATAAACATTCTCTTCAGTTCAGAAAGCCTTGTAAATGAAATACCTTAACAATCTCTGAAGCCTGCTGAGTGGTTTCAATGGTTTTCTCCTTCACGGCTCTCAGTAAGAGGAGATCAATTGCATTGGTCTCATCCATGTCCCCAACTTTGGAATATGATTGAGGTCCATGTCCAGCTAGCTGTGGGTTTCGCGAGGTGATGATAATGTTTCCATGTGTGCATCTAGGGAAAAAGGGAACAGATTGATGTTTGGATCGTCTGCATTGTCAAAGAGCAACATCCACTCTTCGACCTGAGAGATCAGCCATAGTGACCCATCTTCTGAGGTTTTCCCAATTCCTTGAGAAATGGCTATATTCGTGAAGGCTGTATCAAGAGTTTGACGAGAGCTAGCATTGATGAAGAACTGTTTTGTAAACCTGAGTAAAGCAGTCAGCAAGAATAAATCGTACAATGTGTGACAAGTTTACCTAGGTGTTTGATATCTGTTCATCATGTCAAGGAATTTCAGAGCTATCTGTGTTTTTCCGGAGCCACCCAGGCCATGGAGAACATATGTGTGTCTTTGGCCAGGGTCTGCAGAGAAGTACTTTGCCATTTTTTCAAGAATATCTTGCCGACCCTGGAATATCTGGGAGGGAGGAGGACATCTGACAAGTGCCAGAGCAGCTTTGGATTGTTCAATTTCTGATGCTAAAGGATTGTCAGAATTGAAACCATCCGTCTCTTCAGCACACACAATTTATTTGTCGTTGTCGCTCGGGTCCTGGGCCATGAATCTGGAAGCTACATTTGGTGAGAAACAGCATTTGGAGGGCTGGGGACGAGACAACTTACACAGTGATGTTCCCAGCCTCCACAGCATAATTAATACTGGGACCTTCACCAGCACCCCCGCCTCCACCTTGTTCGCCACCTGCTCCACCCTTGCCGCCTACGCCACCTAGGACCGACAAGTCACAAAGTGAATATCCTTATCAATTTCGTGAGTCACCACTCACCATGGATATTCATATAGTTAACTATGCAGGATGGATTAGCTCCAAACATTGTCTCGATGGAGTCGACCAGTAAAGAGCTGGGGGGTGCAGTGTGGGTAACACGTTGCGGATGTGCGTCGTGGACTCACACTGTCACACTACGTACTGACCTTGACAGCCACTGCCACATCCTGTATTACTTGCCTAATTGGGGATAATTGCCCCAAAACGTGACCCCCAGTTTCAGGAATCAGCCTCCGCGGTTTCGGGTTCCTCCATCTGAGTAGCGGTGGTTTTTAGCTGAACAAGAGCGCGGTTCGCGAAGCGACCCACCACTTCCATTAATGAGTGAATTTTGCGAGTTTTTAACTTTCCAGCGCTAACTCTAGCGTCTATACCAGAATTGTCTGCCTGCTCTCGTAGCAGATAAACGCGTGGGTCAAGAATAAATATGATATTCCGGTGCCTTGGACCCTTTGACCTCAAAGCGGAGTTTGCAAAGCTTCGGACGGACACCCGTGATACATAAAGAAGGAGATACAGAAGAGACGTAATTTTATAAATAGGGTGAGAATTAAGGTGAGCCGGATGTTCCGGGGAGTGATTGTGCGTCAAATGACCTACTGAGAGATTAAGGGTGAACACAGCATGCTTTCAGACATGCACTCTTGAGTAGGGAGGCGGGCGGGATACTCTGGGACACCGCTTTCGTTGGTCCCCGCGGTGAAGATTTGTTGATCAAGTTCGTCAGGTCGGCGTGAAACCCACTTAGCCTGGGCGGGGCATTGACTGGGATGGGGCAAACAACGAATTTTTCGGCTATATTGGATTGTTAAACAATGGACACCTAGATCTTGAAGAAGACGAATGGGTACCGTGTCTAAAACCATCCTTGACTCGACTCGGCAATTTGTTGAGCAAAGCCGTCCTTGAGGCCGCAGAAAGTACAAGTTAAATGGTCAGGAGATACGGATCGCTGCATTCCTGTTGCATAATTTGTGGGTCCAATATTACGGAATTCTGGACGTACATTGAATACTCGACACGGAGCGTAAAGTTCACTTGGTGGTATGCTCTGTATTGTACGAAACGAGCAGGGCTTCGGAGGCCACTACAAGGCACCTGTTGGGATGATTCACGCGGGGATCCGATTCTCCGTCAGGCTAGGGGCCGCAAAGCCACAAACCAGATGAGATTACTATGCGGCAGCGCCGCTGTCAAGAAAGAATAGCAAGCGGGTGTCAAGCCGTAGGCCACACGGAAAGAATAATGGAAAACTAGACTCGAGACGAGCCGTACCCACTTTGATTCGGGATCTGACTGAGGCAACAAGACAAGACGCGTATGCGCGCAGTGTCATTCAGAGAGGGAAAGGGGAACCGATATACGGACGGGAATCCGATAATCCAAGAGATTGCATACACACCGTACCCCGAGAAGAGCATCGACAAAGTGAGACCACAGGACAATGGTCGAAGGGAACGATGAAGAATTGAGTACAACATGATTAGCGAGGAATTGTGGTGGGACAAGCGGAGGATGCAGGGGAGAAACAAGAGGAACCACAATTGCGTTCATCAGGAGATGCGAGGGGGTGCAAAGAATTAGAGAAAGTGGGCGGGGCCATGTAACGATGCAGCCCAACGCCGCGAAGAACCGGCAGATGGATACGTAGATTAGGACAGATAGCGCAAGATGCCATACCAGACACTCCGTCGTGGGCCAGCACGTGCAGATGGCGCCGCCTGCCGCCTTCAATGCATCGAACATTGAATATTTAATCGATGTGCTATTACGCCGTGCTTGTCCGCACCACGCCCATGCCCGGACCTAGCACATCCACGTTCCCGATCGAAAGGCTGATCACAAACGGGACGGGAGAGTGGCCAGTGACAGCGCACGAAGTGGAGTGGCGATGGTGCGGACGCACGCGACGGAGCTGGTAGCACGGTATGGAGCGCGGATGCGAGGGAGCATCTGGGCTGGGCTGACTAAGAGAGTTAGTTGCGCGATGGGTGTGTCACTGCAATACATATGAGCGAGGGGCAAACGTGTGAGCTTGTGCGAGTGAACGAAGACCGCGGCAGGGCTATCGATGGGCAGGGGAGTCGCACACACATAAAAATAGGCGCGGGTGAAAATGGCCGTAAAGAGAAACGAGACGCACCTGACGAGGGGAACACAGGCGGAATGGGTTGATCGATAGAGTCGAGATATAGAACTAGATGGCGTGATAGACACGCCTGATGCAGACATGACATGAATAATATTGAAGTTGAACGGTAATAAGGACTGCCTCAGGCCTAAGGACATTGTTATCTCATGCGGGACGAGGCGCGGTGAAGAGAAGAACGATTAAATGGAGTGATTGAAGCAAGCAAGGAGGGCCGTGAACGAACCAATTGAATAGGAACTAGAATGTCAACGGAGCGAACAAAGAGGGGGGTGTACGAGAGAAGCGAGGGTCGGCCACCCAGGAGCATAACATCAAGCGTGGAGCGGTCATTTTATGCGGAGAGGAACAAAGCTCGCTGGGACGCGTAGTACCACTCAGACACACGAATTGTTTCCGGAGTCGAAAACGGGTTGCGGGCACGTCGTGGTGCAAATGAAAAGGCGCCCATCAAGCGCTGATGATGCCATCGAGACAGTGGTTAACTGGTATGCTCAAATCTGGGTGTCTCACTGGACGTACCCTGCGAGTCTCAATTCTCTGCTCTGGCCCATTGCAATGCCCTTGTGCCGCGTGTATAAAACGGAAGCTTCTTGTGTCGACTGTTGTCTCTCTCGCTCTTTCACACCACTCACGAAGGACTCTCTGACTCTCACTTTGACTTCGACGAACACGACCTGCCTTAGATTTACGACCTCACGATGAGCAGCTGTGAGTTCCATATCTTCACTTTTATGGGGGATAAATCCTGACTTGGGATGAACAGTGTCCTCATGGATCAAGCGCCAATCGCGCGTCATCCGGCGCAGCACCCTCTCAGGGCTCACCAGCATCCTCGAGGAGGAGCCCGCCCTCAGAATGAAAGCCAAGAGGCGACACGGCGTCTCGGACCTCGCCGCTCTTCACCGCCGTGCAGGGCACACCCACACGCACCGTGTGCTTGGACTCTGACTACGAGTCCCCGCGCCCGTCCCCGCCCACCCCTTCCGCGCTGCGACTCGCCCGCTTCCGACTCGAGCGAGTCGGACGGAAGCCGGTCCGGCTCCGCGAGCCCGGTGTCGAGCGGGCTGCCCACGACGCCCACACCCTCGCCCACGGCGGAGAGCTACGACGTCGCGGCGGAGCTCAAGGGGCAGGCCGTCATTCGGTGCAAGACCATCAAGCCGCTCGCGATCGTCAAGCGCGCCGTGTCCCCCTGTCCCGCCCCCACCGCAGCCTGTCACCTCTACCTCGACGCTCCCAGCAGCGGATGAGTGCGAAGAGGAAGAGGAAGACGCATGGCAAGACGACGACGAGTACTACGCCGCGCACGCGGGCAGCTTCATCAGCCTCGCCCCGCCGCTGCCGCCGTCCTTCCCTGCCTCCCCTTCCTGCGAGTCGTTGCCCATGTGCGCCGCTCTGCCCTCGTCGCGCGCGCTGCGCCGCGAGTCTGCTATTATCCCGACACCCTCGGTCCGCCGCAGCCCAGCAGTCCGGGCCAGCATCCCCATCCCGACGCGCGCGCCCCTGCCCCCGCCGATCGTCACCTCGCACTCCCACTCGCACTCGTACTCGCTCGCTGTCGGGCCGAGCCCGAATACGGCGTCTGCGTCCGCTTCATCCTACCTCTCGCCCGCCTCCGCCTCGCGCCCGTCGCCGGCCTTGTCGCGCTCGAGAACGCGCGCCCCGCCCAAGACGCCCCTCCCGACCGACGCGCTGAGCACGCCCTGGAGCGGCGACTGGACCGCGTATGCGCCGTTTGGGACGCCGTCCCCTTCGTCCTCGCAGCATTCGCATTCGTCTGACTCGAATTCGGGTACGTGGTCCTGCTTTTCTCTCCCCTTCTCATGAGACTGACGTGTGTTTTTTTTTTCCGACAGCCTGCTCGAGCTCGAGTGAGCGGCTCGCGGCGCTGCTCTCCCCGCAAAGGCGCTTCCCAGCGGAGACGCAGGGCGTCCCCTCCGACGTCTCCTCCTCCTCTGAGTGGGAAGAGGACGAGGCGTGGGAGGCGTGTGCGGTGTCCTACGGCGACGCGTACGAGGAGGTCCCGCTGTCGCCGCTGGTCGCGTGTGTGCCATCTTCTCCGTCTTCTTCTTCTCCGCTGTCCCCTACCTCGCCTGCCTCTTCTCTGTCTTCGGTAGAGGAGAAGTGGAGCTTCCCGCCCTCGCCCCTCCCGCTCCCCAACCCCGCGTTCGCATCGGCATCGGTGTGCTCAGCCTCAGCGGCGATAGCGGGGCCGGGGCGGTACACGGGCTGGCACCCCCGCCCGCGCGCGTCGCAGCTGAGGCTGGCGCTGGCGGTGGAGCCGCTTTCCCTTCTTGCATCCCAGAGCCATTCCCCCTGTACCCCCGCGCCGTCTTCTCCCTACTCCGCCCACGCCCAGGAACGAGCACAGCAGCAGCAGCAGTGCCAACAACAACCCGACCGCGCGCTCCGCTCCCGCTGGTCCTCCTCCACGCTCTCCTCCGTGCACTCCGCCCACGCCCACGGACGCCGCTCCCCCGGCGTCGCGTCGTCGCCGAAGACGTTCGCGTTCGCACGGGCGGCGGGGGTGCGGCGGTACATGCACTTTCCCAAGTCGCCCTCTGCCGCGAAGCCGAAGCCGAAGCCGATGGGGAGCGCTACCGTTTTGAGGGGGAATGGGAAGGGCAAGGGGAAAGGAGGGAAGAGGCTGACGGTGGAGGATGTATTGGTTATCTCTCCTGCGCCGGCCCCGCCCGCGTCGCCTGCGCCTACGCCTACGTGTGGCGCCAGCACCCCGCGCCAGCGGTGGTCGTACTCCTCGCGCGCCTCCTCTTCCCGTGCCCCGCCCAGTGGAAGCGAGAGCAGCGACTCGGGGCACAGCGACTCCGACGACTGCGGGAGCGAGTGCAGCGGGGGGAGCGAGGGGATGCGGAGGAAGCCGATCCCTGTGGGGTTGTTTTTGCGATGATTCCTTCCTTCCTCCTGCACGTTGTCTTGTTTTTTTCTTGCCTTTTTGCGACGACCGCGATACGGTCTTTTTGTTTTTTTAATTGTTTCTTGCGACGCCACGACGCCACGATGGCATCCACTCTCATTCTCATTCTCCGTCCTCACGGCACGATGTATCCTACACACACACTCACTATATTTCTATATCTCTAATGTATCCGTACCCGTACCCAAACACTCGTTGTAGCTATAGCTAGTAGTATCCAGTGTTGTATTATCACGAATATTCGAATCTTTTTTTGGACACGAAGGACGACTTGAGCGAATTTGAACTTTGAGCGGAGAAGAGGAGAGGAGAGGCAAGGGAGGCAAGGTAGGTAAAGAGAGGCGTGGCTGTGCGTGGCTCTTGGATGGCACTCGATACATTCCGCCCCTTTCACTTCACTTCACTTCACTTCACTCTCTTTATAAAATTATCCATTCTGTCCGTCTGTATGGCAACAGGGACTGGACAGCTTCGGTTTTCCGCCACGGCAGTACGGCAGGCGTGATTGGCGGGAGGATTTGACCCTTTGGGGTGGTAGGACCCCAGAGACATGTCACTTACGTCAGTGGGTATCCTCTGGCTCTGTTTCTGGCCGGAGCTAATAGCTTATATACTAGCGGTTCGCGGCCGGCTTCGCCGGGCCGCTCTCCGCTTGGCTAACAGCAGACATTGACGTAAAAGGAGATTGCCGGCGGAGTTTGAAGGCTTTGGACAGCGTAATTTTATAAAGAGGGAGATGTTTTTGGGTCGCAGTTTTCTGTCGGGAAGATACTCAAATCCGCGTGCTCAGGACGCTCGAAAGGTCCAACAGGCATAGGATCGGCACACCACATCCGTTTTAGGAAGGTGGTTGCATTTTCATTCGACCACGAGGACGGTACGTTCAAGGACACGAAATCAGTGATCAAATAATTTATACTGCCAAAACCCCATACAGACGCCTTCCTAGGTCGCCCAGGCCCTGACTCATAGCCAATTAATTGGTTTGACAGCTTTGAACCTCAATTTTTCAAACTTCCACCCCTTCCTCGTTATTTTTTTGATGCGTTAGCATCAACACAAGCTGGTTGATCACTGAACAGGCTTCAGGTTTTTCCACGCAGTTAGACCAGCGCCGCCCATAGCACTTTCTCCCGAGTGCCGCTAAACACTCTTTGAAGAAACCCTAGTTTACCCGAATTCGAGAACTCAAAGTGCTCGGTGTTGCGTTGAATCTCCGTATGATCCGTATGTATGGTTCATGTCTCTAAATTCAATATCAGCACTAAACAATACACCATAAATTCGTTGCCAGCTGCAATTCAGACGGAAAGGCCCCGTCATCTTGTTTTCTAAGGTTCCGTCTAGAGAAACTTGAATCTTCGACTGTCCGTGTCCAAAACACTCAGTCGATCAGGAAAGGTAGAAGTACCTCCCATAGAACGATCCGGAGTGAGTAGCGTGGATGACATTTGGAAGATTTGTAGATTGCCCACGAACATTTCGTCGAACTTCCATTGATCACCCGTAAAAAGGTCAGTAATAGAGCGGCCGCAGTCATTGTAGCTCCGGATCCAAGGGTCAATTGTTTTCTGGAAACTGGTCCAAATTATGCGGAAATACTTCGCAGATGAACAGGAGTTGGCATTACAATTTTTCAGGTCATGTCATCTTCGGATCTGTCGTTTGGACTGTGATGTCTTTCACTCCGCAGGAAGGTTTCCCAGGGGTCTTCGGGGAGGCGGACCGGTTTGCAGTTCGCTAGTGGCATACGCGTTGGTTGGGCGAGGATCCATGATTGTCGTCATAGTGGCATTTTCGGGCCGTCTTCAGATTATGGGGGCTTGGTCGCACAGATGTTCGTTGTATTTCGGTAAATCATTTAAAAAGGACAACCTAAATACCTCGTGGTTCGATCTGTCGAAACACGAAATTAGTTAGAAGCCAGAGATACTATAAAACAAGTGTTCAACCTGTACTTGGACCCCAATACTTCACTTTTATTTATCCACTCGGAATATCTGAGTTGGCTTCGATGATCAAAGGGCTAGCAAACCATTTTCAGTTCAGTACTATGTTATCCGTGGGAGTCGTCCACGGCGGTGTGGTTGAAATTCCAGAATGAAAAGAATTAGGCCCCGTCGTCATTTTGTGGAGTAGTAGTTCAATGAGCTGGGAGCGAAAAAATGTGTAGGTTATTGAGTTTGTTGTAGAACAATTGTGCCTCGCCGAACTTTCGGAAGTAAAATGGCAGAAAGTGGTTGAAGTGAGTACGCACGTCGTTCGTTAGGGTCAAGATTGGAGATCCCACAAATGTGACAATAAGGAACAACGGATAAAAGCTGTCTGCCGGATCCATCTCTTTTAACCATTGCTATTTTCAAATGTGCGGCCGAGTTCCCTATCCGAGGGTAAATGAAAGAAATTGCCCTCTGGGTCAAACCTAAGGCAAACTAAGGATTGTACGCACCTTCCAGTAGTTGTCACTCTGTGTTAGCATTTGAGGCTTTAAAATGCTCTGAAAAGAATTCCATGTGGACAAGAACAGATTTTCCTCCCGTCAGATACAGAGTCCAAAGTCAAGGTTGAACACCATAAGGGCGAGATACCGGGATATTTCCCTCTGTCAGCAGAAAAGAAGCAAAAAAAAAACTTGAAAGTACGAAGAAGTCCATTCCTCGAAGATGGGTGTGGTCCTCCAAGAGCTGCTGAGATACGTGAGAATCGCAGGAGCCAAGGAGCAGCCAAGGCGATCCAAGCCTTCAAGACAATCTGATTGACAGTTATTGTGCCCTTCAATTCTTTGCTGGAGTAATGGTGTCCGTAACAGGAAGGAAGAGCAGCTGCCGGGCTTAGTCTGGCGAGAGCTTTTTTTTAAAAAAATCATCAATTTGCCCCTCGCCGCAAGCGGCATGTTAGGCATACTTCTACACACTGTGTGCTACGTATCCATCAGTCGGGAAGTAATCTAGACCAATGCTCGGGGGTAAACGGTGTCCATAAGATGGTGTGACCTTGAAAACATGTCCAGCCGCCGATATCGGCTAAGTCGGACGGCTGCGAATATATGAATCGCGCAGGGCCCTGTGGGGTAAGGTAAGCGGGCAGAGGCGTAAAGTAGTTGGGGTGTAGGCCCTCCGGGGGTGGGCGCTGGTATTTAAGATATGGAGAGGAGGGGAAGGGAAAGGAAAAATGTGAGTAGAGGGAACCGGGGCAGCCGAGCTGTCAGCTGTGTGCTTGTGTGCTGGTCGAAGTGCGCGGGGCGAGTAGGCGTGGTTCATGCTGCCTTCAAACTGAAGCGGGGTTTGGCTGTGTAATGTGACACACGGCATCGCGAGCCAAAGAGCAGAGTTCCATGCTCCACCAAGAATTCCGCTTCGGCCATGGAAATTAAGGACACGCGGTAGGGTACGGTGCGCTTGGTGGAGAGGGTCTCCTTGCTGGACAAGGGCATGATATGTTGGACTGTGCCCTCGTAGCCCCCTTGCCGAAGCCAATCCTCGGCGGCAGACTCTGTAGAGGAGGCAGCAGTGGGAACAGGGACATTGTGAACAATTACCGAGGGCCATGGGCCACCGGTGTCGGGGCGTGGGCGAGGGGTGCTTTTTGGATACTTCAAGGTCTGTCGAATAGCTCCCCACATGGCGGGGAGATGATTCCAAGCCTCGCCAGTGGTGATTGCACCTGAGGTGAAGCGAATGCCCAGATTCCCGTTTCGCGACCAGTGCACACTATCAAAATCCATCTGCCCTGTGACCACGGTTTTTTTAAGAGCATCCAAAAGCATGGCCGGTGCGAGTCGACCAGCCGGGGGCTCCGAAATCCCATCATCAAATCGGAAAACGACATGGGGGCAGGGACGAGAGGGTCTGTGCTGGGGTGGGGCCTGTGGGGGAGATGGGGACCGATGCGGGGACTGAGCCTTCAAGGGCGAGGGCGGGGGAGAGAGAGAAGGTGAGGGCGGATGCTGTACTTCATTCGCATGGGGTTTCGGGACTTCCGGGACAATATCCACTTTTGGCGCTGTGGTGTGATCCGCGGCAGCGCCCGCCGCCTTGGCTGCTGTGGCATACGTGGCAGCATCCGTGTTTTTGGGCAGTGTGGGGCATTTTGGTGCGGGTGTGGTGGCTGCTGGGCATGCTAGAAGAGTGGCATGTCGACACAAGGCCCGAAGGACCTCGGTCATATGGGGCGTGAAAATGGGGGCGGCAGTCAACGGCGCGGTGTCATGGATAAGGGCAAGTGCTGCAAGGGCAGAGTCAAGTGAAGACACGAGGCGAAGACGGTGGAGGGAGACTAGAGGCGAGCAGTCAGGGAGAAGTGGCTGAGGCACAAGAGGGGCAGTTGGGAGCACCAGGGAGGATTCTGGCGCCGGCCGGTCGTGGTGGTTGCAGCGTGAGAGCATCCGATCCCTGGCAAGAGCTTGAAGATCGAAGTGTACGAGCACCGTGAGGTTGGATCAGAGGGCTTCGGTGATCTCGGCCATAGAAGAAGTTCTCCACGGGATTCAAATGGTATGAAATCCGGATCCGTAACGCTATACAGCGAGCATTCACTTTGCCTTTGATGAATACTGGTCTTGGTCCACATCCACAGCCTTGATTTCATATTTTTTAGGTTGTTGAATTGAAGATTATCTTCGAGCATCTGCCGACTCTTGAGTTCAACTTGCAGCAGTATGGAGATATGCAGCACACACCCTCACAGCTACAAATTCTCAAGTCTCATTGAAATTAGGGGTATTTTCTCGCCCGTTCTCCCGTCACGGGTGTAACGTCCTGTTCGAGACCTGGAAACCTGGTTGACGGGCCGTCGAGTCAGGGCCCGTGGCCGTTCAACAACTCGTTGAATCGGCGGTGCCCGTGACGACATTCCTACCTCAAGATGAAAAGTAATTAAAATCAGGAATTCCCAGGTCAGGGTGAAAGAACTCAAGGATATCAACACGAGATAAGAGCGGTTGAGTCACATTGCAATAAGTTAGGAGGACTGAGGAATTTCCCAGACGCTGAATCAACCTGATGGACGAGAATGTGAAGATTGTGCTTCATTGTTAGAGAACCGTTGTCCATAATTGAACTCAAGCCCCGAGAATAAAATGAGAGCGCTGAAGTGAGAAATCATTCAAAATGATCACAAGTCAAAAGCATACAGCACCCAAGCCAAGGAGATAATTGGAAAGCTACGATCTGAGCCAGTGGAATCGGGATAATGTGACGGACAATTGGAATAGCAACAAACGATTGTAAAACCAACTGGAGAGGAAAGGAAACACAATACCACTGCACAAGAATGCACAACACTTGCGACTTCAGAACATATTCGCGAGTGGGGGCCAGTTTGTGTCGATGCTAATGAGAAAGTACTATGAGCGCTGGTCTAACTGCGTGGGGAAACCTGAAACTTGTTCAGTGATCACTCAGCTTGTGTTGATGCTAACACATCGGAAAAATAATGAAGAAGGGTGGAAGTTTGAAAAATTGAGGCTTGAAGCTGTCAGACCAATTAGTTGGCTGTGAGTCAGGGCCTGGGTGACCTGGGAAGGCGTCTGTATCGGGTTTTGGCAGTATAAAATATTTTGATCACCGATTTTGTGTCCTTGAACGTACCGTCCTCGCGGTTGAATGAAAATGCAACCACCTTCCTAAAACGGATGTGCCGATCCTATTCATGCCTGTTGGACCTTTCGAGCGTCCTGAGCACGCGGATTTGAGTATCTTCCCGACAGAAAACTGGGACCCAAAAACAAATATATAAGCTATTAGCTCCGGCCAGAAACAGAGCCAGAAGATACCCACTGGCGTAAGTGACATGTCTCTGGGGTCCTACCACCCCAAAGGGTCAAATCCTTCCGCCAATCACGCCTGCCGTACTGCCGTGGCGGAAAACTGAAGCTGTCCAGTCCCTGTTGCCATACGTCTGAAGCCTTTTTAAACTCCGCTTTTAATTTATCATTCCGCTTCTGTCCGAACTCCGCAACCTCCGATCTAACATCGGCCGCGGCAAACTCGAGCCCTTTCCTTTTTCATTCCCTTCTGGCTCCACGCTGCGCCTGTCTCAGGTCTAGCCCTCTGTCTGCCGCGGCCAACTTGCATTTTGCCTTCATGCACGTCAAATGTGACGTTGCTTTTCTTAATCTTGCCGTTCGGCGCTAGCCCGCTGCTGCTCTAGCTCGACGGTCTCCTTGCCGGTCCTTTACTGTTTACTGGTTCACGGTGAACACTCTGGGCTTTTGTACCTGTCAATCCGGCCGATCTGATTTGCTGCCTTTGAGAATGGTTGATTCGTCGCGAGAACAGAGCCGTGGGGAAACAGATGGGGAACATCGGTATCGCCTTCGACGCGAAGCTCAGAGACAACGCCGTAGTCGTGAAGACGATTCTGATCGCGAGGATAGGCGCAGGCGAGACACCAGCGCTCGAAGGATGTCACGTTCGACTCTGTCCGAGGACAGAACCACCCAAATTCGTCATGATAATACTGAGAGACGAGCCCAGCATCGTCTCACTCATGATGATGCTCAGCGTGCCGAAATTCGCTACATTGACCTCGCCGCTCATCACCATCGCTCTCAGCTTGCATCCAACTCCTCCAACGCGAAGTGGTGGGATCACATCGCCATCCTTAATACCTCTCAATCTCCTCAACCACTGGGGCTGCGATGGAATAGAAAATGTAAAATATGCGGTATCCAGGTACGATAAAATTTCCCCAATCTCTCAAAGCTGCAGCGATCAGTACGAACAGGCACTGACAGGCGAAACCATACACGACAAGTGTTTTGTTTGCGGGCCGAAAGGTCTTCATCGGCAACCGCTACTTCCCCCGTACCCAGAGGAATGGGACTACTTCATCGAGGATCGAAAAACTCCGACCCTCTCCCGCAAATTAAATAACATTTTTTTGCTCACTGCAATCGGGGTCTATGACGGAGATTTCATGAAATTTCCCGACGGCGTGTCCGCAGTAACTTTAGCGGGCGGACGTATCTATCATCGAATGCTCCCGGCTCACGAGGGACAGCATGCCATTCGCTGGTTCATCCACGACCCGTGGGCGATGTTTCAAAAGGGCGCCGAATTCGATATCCCCAATTCATGGATTAGCAGCACACTCGCGGGTTTGGAACGGGTCAATCCTTTTATTACCGAGCTCGAAAAGCTCAATTTTTACGATGACGAAGACGATATCGCGCTCCATATTGAGCACCCCGATGGTATCTGCGATGAGATTGCCGCTATCATTTCCCTCGCCCCCGCATCTCCCCCATCTCGACGCCGACTGGTCATTAAACGGAAAGGGAATGATGAACCAGTATTCCTTGATCTTCTATCCCCGCTCACAGAGCCTTTGCATTATCTGCTACTCTTGCCTCACGGCACGCTGGGGTGGTCCCCGAATCGTCTTCGCTCCGATGGGAAAAAATTCAGCCAGGCTCGCTGGTATCGAACCCGATTTTTCATGAATGCTGAACAAATGTCTGTGTTCTCTCGGCTCACCAGTGAGCATTTAAATTATCTTTAGACAACTAAGCATTAAAATCTGATAGGAGAGTACTTGGTTGATGCCTGGAGCGCTATTGAAGAGGCGCGTCTGACCTACATACGCCACAACCAGCATTCTGACCCCGATGAAAACCGAATATATTGGCACGGGCGATGAAGAACCGCTGGATGATGTTCGACTGCCGTCCACTTTCGTTCATTCACCAGCGTGGTCAGCTGTGAATATTTCTGATTGTCTTGCACTTCGTAAAGCGCTCGGTCCTGTCACACTGTTCATTACTTTCACGACCAACCCCCGCTGGCCCGAGATCACCTCTCAATCGCACGCAGGACAATCTGCGAATGACCGACCAGACCTGATTGTGCGCGTGTTTCAGCAGTATCTTTCAGCCCTCATGAAGGATGTTCGAACCATTTTCGGGCCGATTCTGTATTCCATTCGGGTGACAGAGTTCCAAAAACGCGGACTACCTCATGAGCACATAGCTGTTGCTGTGCAGAACATCCCCAAGTCTCCCCAGGAGATTGATGCTTTTCTTAGTGCAGAGCTCCCTCGGAATTCTGGTGCCCTGCGGGACACTGTGAAGCGGCACATGACTCACATCCACGACCCAGCGAAGACATACCATCGATGTGGTTGGCCCCAAAAATGCCAGTACGGCTACCCCAAACCCATAAAGCCTGACTCCTCTTTCAACGAGCGTGGTACGTTGAAACATGTTCGGTTTTCAACCTTAATCAATATTGCAGGATACTTTGAACACCGGCGGCGACATACCAAGGACCAATGTATTGTTTCCCATATTCCGTGGCTCATCGCCAAATATGACTGCCACATCAACATCGAATTCTCCAGCGGAGTTGCTCTGTTCCAATATCTTTTCAAATATTTTTTCAAATCTCCAGATGAAGCAAACTGGAAAATCACCAAAGAGCCATCACACATCCCAGAGACGTCCTCCACAGTCCGGAAGCCAGTTGATGAGATTCGCGACTATGAACGAGGCAGATATCTATCTAGCATCGAGGCTGCCACTCGGCTCGCTTCTTTCCACATTTCTCAGAAACACCCAGGCGTGACACGATTACCAATACATTTACCTGGCCGCCAATATAGCCAGATGGCGCGCAAGGATGGTTCTGAATCAGACGGAACTCTCCTGGTTCGATATATGACCCGGCCCCATCATCCTGAACTCGACAACTTGACTTACACTGAATTCGGATCCAAATGCCGACTGGAAACACACGATCCCGCCAAGGCGCTGCATCCCCTACAAATCCTGGAAGATGTGCATCCTGGCCATCCTCGGATGCGGATCCGGTTTTATGAACCTGGACACGTGGGGGTTAGTCGAATCCAGATGGTATACCCTTGACACGGCGACGTGTTTTACTTGCGCTCCCTTCTCCTGCACCGAAGTGCCCGTGACTGGCTGGACATGCGGACCATTGACGGTGTTGTGTATGGCACGTACCAGGAAGCAGCGCGAGCTATGGGATTATTCGACAATCGTGACGAGGGAATCATGGCTTTTGAAGAGCTGTTGGATTTCGGGGCGCCACCAGCGCAGCTGCGTTGGACCTTCGCTGTATTGGCTGTTGAGGGAAGCCCCGCGCTTGTCATTTGGGAGGCGCATGAGGAGGACCTTTCTGCGGACATCCGGGATCGCCTATTGCGAACCACTACTTCCCCTAGCCCAGCCTTCATCCGAAACGAGGTTTTACTTGCACTGCAAAGTCTGTTTCAGGGTCTGGGGAAGTCGTTGTTGGATATTGGTCTTCCGGAGCCGGCCGAACGGCAACAAGAAATTGACGCTGAACGTCTGTGATGGAGTGGCGATCCGACAAATCTTTGTGGATTCAGAGATGGCTTGACAGCAGAACAAGTTGCGGAACAGTTTATTACCTGCATCTGATGGAAACTGAAATATCTTCGCAGCTCAATATCTATAATCGGATTATGCATATCACAACCATGGAAAATCCACCCCCTGTCCATGTTGATGGTCGAGCAGGACGTGGAAAGACATATGTTCTTTATCCCATCATCGGTGCCATGTGAAAAACGGACCAAATCGTACTGGTAACTGCGTCCTCTGTGTTTGCTGCCAAGAACTACCCCGGCGGTCGAACAACACATTTTCATATGGGATCCCAGTCGACGAATACAACCCTCACCTCAAATCAAATGTTGGACCAAAAAGTGATTGAGCACAGCTACTTCGGGCTGCCAAATGCCATGTGGTTGACGAAATTGGAGGTCTTCACTTCAAAGCCTTCGATTGCGCGGACCAACTTATGCGATCTTTAACTGGTATCAATCGTGTATGGGGAGGTCGTATGTTGATCACGATCGGAGACTTTCGTCAGGTGCGTCCGAACAGCTGTCTTGAAGTTGGAATGCAACATAAATCTTCCTAGGTTGCTCCTGTGGTCCGCTTCGGAGGCCGTACTGCAATCTGCAATGCATCCTTACGGACTCAACCTGTGTTCCCACTTTGAAGTTCTAGAACTGAAGACCTCAATGCGCCAACATATGGATCCTGATTTCTCCTCTTTCCTGGACTCCATTGGCGATGATCACCTCCACGACTCAGTTGATCTTGGACGCCTACGCCATACACATTCCACCCAAAAGATAATCGATTTTGTATTTCCCCCGACCATCGTTGCCGATCCTGCCAAATGCATATCCCGAGCTATTCTGAGTCCGTTTAATGTGTTTGTGGATGAATTCAACTCGACCATTCTACATACCATCCCGGGGGACATGCATTGTTATACCAGCAGCGACTCTGTGGAGGATGAAGCCAACGGAGGCGTGTTTTCTGATCCTGAATTCTTGAATGCTCTGCAAGAGCCCGGCATTCCTCATGAATTACAGCTGAAATCCGGATGCATTTGCAGACTCACCCGAAACTTCGACGCCTCGCGGGGATTGACCAAGAATACGCGGGTTATTATTCGGACTCTACTGCGACACACGGTTGAGGTTGAGACAATTTCCTCCATGTTGGCTGGAAAGGTGGTGGACTCCGTACGTCGATTCTGTGGTCCCGAGGAAGCGCGATCTGATCAGCATTATATTTCAGATTCGACTACACATTCCCCGGATTAACTGCCACTTCCAACCGCATGGCTTCGATTTCACGGTTCATCGAAAGCAGATGCCTTTGGCTCTGTGTTACGCAACCACCTTCAACGGATGCCAAGGCCTAACAGTTGAGAAAATGGGCATCGATCTACGGAGAGAGGTGTTCTCTCATGGGCAATTGTATTCTGCAATGACCCGCATTCCGGATGCTGAAAACGTCTTGGTTCTCAAGCATGATGATAATTTCTCCACCCATACCAGGAATATTGTCTGGGAAGAACTGCTGTTGTAAACCAATTAATGTAAATGTCGCGTATCATCTTCATTATTGTCAAAGCACGAGAACATGTTCATGCAATAAAGTGGCGAGCGGCCGGCAAAGCCGGCTGCGAACCACTTGTACCTTTTTGGGAAGACCCACCGCCGCTGTCGTTTCGGCAGCACGGCACCTCAGTTTCGAAGCTGGAAGACGGCAAACAGTGCAGTTCTCAACAAACAAGGACACAGCGCTGAGCTGTCTCCTTCCACCTCCATGACCTCATTTACCTCCCGCTCTACGCGTTGCTCTGGAACTCTCGCCGTAACTTCCTGGACATCGACATCAATGCTCGCACTGCCCAAACTGTCACCCAATTTCTCCTACAAGACGGGAATGCTCGCTGCAGGATGAAGCTCACCAATGGCAGGGTGCTCAACTTTGTAATATGCACCTGTAGCCCGGCCAGGGCACATTATAATGGTACCACAGGGACTGTTGGTGGCAGAGGGATGGATACGGTTTATGCCTGAGTTCCATATTGGCGGAACCTTCGACTGCCTTACTCCGGAGCAGCACAACATCTTGTTCATTCCTTCAACCAACGATGCCAACGAGGGCATGCTTGGATATTTCCGGGTTCACATGTGTTACCACCCCCAACTCCACGGCCCACTCCTTCTCGAATCAGACGCGAACGGAACGAAATAACACGGAGGCGTTCATCAAGAAGATCTGTGATGCGGCTGTCGAAAAGTTTGTGGTGTGGGAGGTTCGGAAAGATGGTGCCAGCAGGGCTCGGGTGAAGTTCCGTAAGGCATGGACAGCGCTGCAGCGCGAGAAGGCAGAGAAGGGACTGAAGCGACGCTGGAAGTCTGCCACGAAGAAGAAACAGCTGGCTTTCAAACTTGCGACCACCAACTTGGAGCTCGACATTTCCGAGATCAACAGCATGACTTCCTGTCAGGGGAACCCCCGCTTTTCCGGCCTTTCCGGCTTCCGCTCCGGCTCCGGCTTCCGTTCCGGCTATTCCTCCGGCTAATGCCTCTGGCTTTCCGCCCATCCGTTCTCGTTGGCACGTGCTATGCGACCAGGCCTGTGATCATTGTAGATACCTCCGGACACGTGCTACTGGGTAGTTACTGATTCGTATATAAGGTTTCGCCTAGCGTGGGAATCCTCATCCTTTCTTCTCTTCGGATTCCCCTGCTAGGTGCATAGTATTCCCACTCCTGTATTTAGTACCCATATTTATACTTCGGATTCCCCCATTAGTTTCCGTGCCCCGCGCTGAGCTTAAGGTTGCCCTTACAGCAGAAGAAAGGATCTAAGGGATCAACTGGTCAAGATTGGGAAGTTCGGTGCAGGTACGGATTCGGACCACTACTCCAGTGCTCCATCCTCCCCCACTTCCAATCTCGACCCCTCCTCCGTTCCGATGGACCAGTCGCCTGCTCCCCTCTCCGCACAACCTGCGATCCCAAGTGTTTACGCTCCGGATCCGGCTTCCGGAATTGCGGATCGGCTCGCTGCCGTCGAAGACTCTCTTGATGCCATCAAAGATGCGCTCCGGCAGCTATTGCCGGGCAACCAAAATCCGCCGCCTGCCCCCGCCCCTGCCGCTCCGGCTCTGGCGCCGGGTCCAGACTTCTCGGCCCCCCACCCAGCACCCAAAACGGTCCTCTGACCGAATCCTCCGGCCGTTTTTGACGGCGACCGGACACAAGGACGGATGTTCCTTTACTCCGTCCTCACCTATTACCGGCTGGTTCCGGAAGCTTTCATGGCGGACGGGTTCGTCTCGCAGGAAAAACTCGTCCGGTTCGCTATGTCCTTCATGTCGAAGGACGCGGCTGCCCGGTGGGCGGAGCGGCGTGCATCCGCCATACCGTTCCTGTTCCCCACCTGGGCCCAGTTCGAGGCCGAGTTCTGGCTCCGGTTCGTGGAGGAGAACGAACAGGACCAAGCCCTCACCAAGCTTGAGTCCCACTCGTACTTCCAGGGCTCCCGCGACATCCACTGGTACACGGACGACTTCGAGGAACTGGTCGTAATGGCCGGTTACTCGGACGCTCTCGTCCGGGTCACCAAGTACTGCTCCGGTCTCGACCCGTGGATCAACGTCGCGATCACAACATCCGGAACCGCCCCTGACCTCACTGACTACGCCGGATGGTGCTTGCGCGCTTTCCAGCAGTACGAGGCTTTTGGCCACGCGCGAACCGGAAACCCTCCGGTGCGGCTTCCGGCTGCTTTCCCACGGTCGCGCACAGCAGGCGTATTTCCGGCTCCGGTTCCGGTTCCTGCGCGCGCTCCAGTTACATTCGCCCTGCTTGCGGCACCTGTCCTTCCGGCAGCTGTCCCAATGGACGTCGATCGGGCCCGGGCCCGCCTGTTCCCACGCACCTGTTTCCGGTGTGGAGCGGCTGGACACCTCGCCCGTGAATGCCCCGTCCCCTCTGACGTTCGGCATGCAGACGTTCTCGACGAGGTCGTTCGTCAACTCGGAGACGACCTCCTCGAGGAGCTGTTCGCCCAGCTCTCCACCTCCGCCTCACTTCTGGCCGAGTCGGTCGACGGAGATGAAATGGAACCGGTGGGTTTTCCCCGCCCAGCCGAGTGAGCGGTGCGCCCTCGGTCGTGTCCCCCAATCGCTACGCCCTCCTGTATTCAGATAGTGACAATTTATTTGATTCAGAGGTAGTAGCGAGAGGTGCACCCCCCATCCCAGTTTCCGTCCGAGTGACGGAGACTCTTCCTTCCGTCCCAGAGACAGAAGCCCGCACTGCCCCCGAGCCGGGAACGAGGGCAGTAACGGAGGCCCCTGTCCCTGAGCCGGGAACGAGGACAGGCTCGCTTCAGCGCGTTCATCGCCCGAAGTGGGAACGGCGACTTCCCCGGCAGTATGTCATCGACTCTGTCAAAGGCCGAAACTCCTTGCACATCCCGTTGGACCTGCAGTCTGTCGAGACCGCCACCTGGATGTCGGTGAAGGCTCTGGTTGACTGCGGAGCGACCAGAGACTTCATCGACTCGGAGTACGTCATCTCCCGCAACCTTCCAGTCTGGCCTCTCTCGCAGCCTATCCCAGTTCTCAACGTGGACGGCAGCCCGAACCAAGCGGGCGGCATCACCAGTGTAGTCGATATGGTGGTCGATTACAAGGGGCATTCCGAGCATATCCAGCTCGCCGTAACCCGACTCGGGAAGCAACACGCCATCCTCGGTTACTCCTGGCTCCAGAAACACAATCCGGAGATCAACTGGGAGACCAAGGAGGTTCGAATGATGTGCTGCCCGACCGGATGCTGCACCTGCCGAGACGAGTTGCGGGCTGTCCGGAGGAATGAGAAGCTCGCCGCCTCGGTCCTCCGGCAGCTGCGTGAAGGTCCGACTCCGTCCATCTGTGCCATCGACTCGGAGGAGTGGCACGGAGATGATGGGTACGATCCGGCCGACAACGACTTGCCGGAGCTGTGTCCAGATTCGGAGGATGATGATGACGAGGAGGACGACCTCGAAGAGGGTGATCGCATTCTGTACACTGTGTTCGCCCCCGTCGAGGAGATTCGCGCCGGCAGTACCGTCTCGCAACGCCTTGCGGAGGCCTACGCCTGGAACTCTGTGCCCGCCAGAACCGATGTTCCGTCCTGGGCTGCGGATTTCTTGGACGTCTTCAACAAGGAGTCCTTCGACTCCTTGCCGGAGAAGCGAGCATGGGACCACGCCATCGAACTCGTCCCAGACGCGAAGCCGGCCAACTGCAAGGTCTACCCGATCTCCCTGCTCGAACAGAAGGAGCTCGATGCCTTCATTGTGGAGGGGTTGAGCACCGGCCGCATCCGTCCGTCCAAGTCGCCGATGGCGTCTCCAGTCTTCTTCATCAAGAAGAAGGACGGAGCCCTCCGGTTTGTCCAGGACTACTGGGCACTCAACACGACGACCGTGAAAAACTGGTACCTGCTCCCTTTGATCAACGATCTTATTAACCGTTTGAAGGGAGCCCGGTTCTTTACGAAACTCGACGTCCGGTGGGGTTTCAACAACGTCCGGATCCGGGAAGGTGACAAATGGAAGGCCGTGTTCCATACGAACCGGGGGCTCTTTGAGCCGCTGGTGATGTACTTTGGCCCTACCAACTCCCCGGCTACGTTCCAGACGATGATGAACGACATTTTCCAGGACCTCATCCTTTCTGGAGACGTTATGGTCTACCTGGACGACATCCTCATCATGCATTCCGACCTCGCCCGTCACCGCGAAATTGTCCGGGAGGTGCTCCGGCGGCTTCGCGAACACCGTCTCTTCCTCCGACTGGAGAACTGCGAGTTCGAGAAGTTGATGATCGAGTACCTCGGCGTCATCATCTCGCACAACCACGTGGAGATGGACCCCGTCAAGGTCGCTGGTGTTGCCTCGTTGCGCGCGCCCGAGAACAAGAAGGACATGCAGCAGTTCCTCGGCTTCACGAACTTCTACCGGAGGTTTATCCGGGGGTTCTCAGACGTCGCCCAGCTGCTTTTTGACCTGACGAAGAAGGGTGTGGCCTGGACCTGGATCGCTGCCTTGGCCGCCGCGTTCCAAGCCCTCAAGGATGCAGTGACTGCAGAGCCCGTCTTAGTCCTTCCGGATGAGTCTTGGCCGTACCGGCTTGAGGCAGACAGCTCCGACCGGGCGACCGGAGCGGTTCTGTCTCAGCAGGGGACTGATGGAAAGTGGCGCCCCGTTGCCTTCTACTCCAAGAGCTTGAATGACGTCCAACGGAACTACATGATCCACGACAAGGAGATGCTTGTGATCGTCCGAGCCCTCGAGGAGTGGCGACACTTCCTCGAAGGCGCGCAGCACCCGGTTGAGATCTGGACAGACCACAAGAACTTGGAGTACTTCCAGAAGTCGCAGAAGCTGAACTGGCGGCAGGCCAGGTGGTCCCTATACCTGTCCCGGTTCGACTTTGCCCTGTTCCATCAGCCCGGGTGCCTTATGGGACATCCGGACGCGCTCTCGTGTCGTCCGGACCACGGAGCTGGCTCAGAGAACTCGGATGTTACGCTCCTTTGGCCAGAGCTTTTCCGGATTCATGCCATGGAGGGGATTGCGGTTGACAGACCCGAAATTCCTCTCCTGCGTGATGTCCGGAAGGCGTTCGCGACCGAGCCGGAGCTTGAGGACCCCGTGGCGCTTGTCGCCAGGCAGCTCCTCAAGAACCAGAAGGCCCCTTCCCCCTTCTCGGCCGAATGGCACATCTTGGACGGACTCCTCCCGTTCCGCGGCAAGATTGTCGTGCCGCGGAATAAGGACCTCCATCGCCGGATTATGGAGCAGCACCATGACACCCGTGTCGCCGGACACGCTGGCCGCTTCAAGACATTGGAGTTGATCTCCCGGAACTACTGGTGGCCCCAGTTGTCCCGACACGTCGGCCAGTACATTGGAGCCTGTGATGCGTGCAACCGGATGAAGGCGCTCTGGCGACTTCCCCACGGTGAGCTTCATCCGACCGAGATTCCGGATGAGCGCTGGGACACCGTCTTGGTGGACTTCATCGTCGAGCTTCCAGAGGCCCACGGGTTCGATGCGGTTATGGTTGTGGTCGATGTCCTCGGTAAGTGAGCCCACTTCAACGAGTGCCACACCGGCCTCGGTGCTGTCAGAGCTGCCCGGTTGTACTACCGGAACGTCTGGAGGCACCACGGAACCCCCCGGAAGTACATTTCCGATCGCGGTCCACAGTTCATCGCCGAGTTCACTCGCGAACTGTGGCGCCTCATCGGTATCGAACCCGCCACCTCCACCGCTTACCATCCGCAGACCGAACACGTCAACCAGGAGCTCGAACAGTTCGTCTGTATCTTCACGAGCTACAAACAGGACAACTGGGATGAGCTCCTGCCGGCAGCCGAGTTCGCCTACAACAACCACGTCCACTCCTCAACGCAGCAGGTACCGTTCATGATGGACACCGGCTGTCTTCCGCGGATGGGGTTCGAGCTGAATGGTAGGCGCTCCGCTGACGAGTCTGTTAACGAGTTCCACAACCGGATCGCCGCCGGAGTCTCCGAAGCCAAAGCTGCCCTCGTTAAAGCCAAGGACGAGTTCAAGCTGTACTACGACCGCCAGCGCATACCAGCGCCGGAGATCAAGGTAGGCGACCGGGTCTGGGTGGATGCCTCCGACATCAAAACGACGCGTCCGTCACCCAAGTTCTCGGACAAATGGCTCGGACCCTTCAAGGTCGTGAAGGTTGCGGGCAATGGTGCGTACAAGCTCGAGCTCCCGCTGTGTTACTCCCAGCTTCACCCGGTCTTCCCGGTCGTGAAGCTCGAGCTTGCAAAGCTGGACCCGTTCCCCGGACGCCCCCGGCACGACGAACCACCACCCGTCCTCCAGCCAGACGGAGACGAGAGGTGGGAGGTCGACAAGATCCTGGAAGTGCGAGTCCGATACGGCAGCCTCTGGTACATGGTGCGCTGGAAGGGTTACGGTCCGGAGCACGATAAGTGGGTAAAGCACTCTGACATCTTCGCCAAAGATGCCATTGACGCCTACTACCGCCGCTACCCCAACGCCCCCCGCCGGATTGCCTTGGCCGCCTTCGACTCGCTGTCCTTCCGGAGGCACAATAGCACCATCTGCTTCATACGTCGGGACACCGTATTCCAAGGGGGGGGTGATGTCAGGGGAACCCCCGCTTTTCCGGCCTTTCCGGCTTCCACTCCGGCTCCGGCTATTCCTCCGGCTTTCCGCCCATCCGTTCTCGTTGGCATGTGCTATGCGACCAGGCCCGTGATCATTGTAGATACCTCTGGACATGTGCTACTGGGTAGTTACTGATTCGTATATAAGGTTTCGCCTAGCGTGGGAATCCTCATCCTTTCTTCTCTTCGGATTCCCCCGCTAGGTGCGTAGTATTCCCACTCCTGTATTTAGTACCCATATTTATACTTCGGATTCCCCCGCTAGTTTCCGCGCCCTGCACTGAGCTTAAGGTTGCCCTTACACTTCCCCGCTATTGAAGGATCAGTTGCAGGTCTACCGGGACGTATTAAAAGACCCCATCCTCGTCAAAATCCTCTGGAAAGACATGAAAACTGCTGCAGAGCGAAAGAAATTGGTATTGGAAGCCTGGGAGCGTGAAATTGCACGACGGTTTGCAGCGCACCCCGAACCCACCGGGCGGCCCCAATTCTCCCCAGAAAATTACCTATTCAACCCGAGACTCTTGACACTTCTGCAGCTGCCGCAGACGACATGATTGTCGACGAGTACGGCTATTCACTCAGTGAAGAAGGCCAGTGGATTGATGTACCAGATTTATTTATTTATTTTGGGTGTGAGCACATATTTTTTTGCAAGGCCATATAGGTACAGATGATACAATTAATTTATCCCAGCGAAACAAAGTAACAGGAAACCTGGGCGAGGCAGAACGAGCAGGAACATGATTTTTTTGGATTTGGCAGGGTGCAAACAGGGACAAAGCTGCCAGATCGATCATGGGCGGTGCCCATCCCCATATGGTGGTTTTGACGGCAAATTGATGGTGTTTTAGAGCTCTGGGCTGTCTGGTTAGCACAGAGCAGATGAAGAAAGCATGAATACGACGCACATTGTCTCCTTGCTTGCGAGGCCTGGTGCACATTATAATGTACACCCTTCCTCTGCCATTCCCGGCATGCTGCTGCCTGTTCCGGCATCAATGGCATGGTCCTTATTTGTACCTGCTTATGCACCTTCTGTATTGGGCTTCAGATTGATTGACAGCATCTGCCTGTCAATCAACACCTTTTAACGCAATCACGGGCTTTTATCTGTCAATTTGATGGATAATTCCCAGGCATGTACATCAAATTTGCCATCATTTATCACCGGCTTTGGGAATTGTTTTGCATTTTGTGCACCAACCAGGGGCTCTTTTACCAAACTGTAAATACATTCAGATAGGCCTCAGTAGGCTCTACAACTTTCGTTTTGAGCATATTTTTAGATATATACTACCAATTTCCCTTTTCGGCCACTACGCTTCTCGCCCAAAAAAGAAAGTCTACCATTTTCTCCCTCCCTGGCTCAGAATTCGACCATTTTTGATGTTCTAACTGGTCACAGATAATGTTGAATACCATAAAAAATGAACTAGACCACAATTGGAAGCAATGAATCCCTGTAATGGGGATATAATGGGGAAAATAGTAGAGTTAGCTTTAAACTCTTGTATCTTTGTGGTATAGCCATGCAGGCCTTGGCCAGGCACCTTGAGTTACTTGTTAGTGATATAGATATGTGGTGCAAACACTATAATAGACTCCCAAAAGAAAGTGTGCATATTTTGACCAGATGGAAAGTCCGATCGTTTCTCTATTTTGAGGATATGGAATTATCCAGGATGTAGCATCCCTACTCAGGAAGCAGTTTACATGTTTAGAAATGTATCTAATGGGTTTCAAACCTACAAAACAGCCTACCAATGAAGATTGGATGTGCAAATGTTTTATATGAATCCTTACCTTCCTTAGCATGCCTAAAAGGCTTTGAATGGGAGACACAACTTCAAGGAAGATCTCACAGGCCTCCTTGAGCTCTGGATACAAAAATTCTGCCAATAGATGGTCTGGAAGTTTCAGATTGTCAGATGACATTTTTCGCTTATTTACTGAATAGGACACCAATAAGAACAGCTACTGTGAAATAAACACTCAGAAGAGGAAGAGCTATGATGAAAGACCCATAATCAACTTTATTTGAAGAGATTTGGACAGGTTTTGAGTGGATTATATTTCCGAGTACATAGATTAAACAGCAACTTTGAGTGCCCTTGTGGCACATAGCTGAAAACACCATCTAGCCAAATCTTGACCAAAATCCCTCAAATACAAACCAAAATAGGTCTTTTATCATGTCTCTTCACTTTGGGATTGTTTATGTGGCACTAATGGCAGCCAGGCTGGTGGAACAGGGCAAAGTTGAACTGGGACAGGTACAGGGACCACTGGGCCTGCCATCGGTTCAGCTTCTGGGACATCTGGAAGTACTCCAAGTTCTTGTGGTATGTCCAGATCTTGACCGGGTGCTGCGTGCCTTTGAGGAAGTGCCACCACTTCTCTAAGGCTCGGACAATTGCAAGCATCTCCTTGTCATGGATCACATAGTTTTGTTGGATATCATTCAAGCTCTTGGAGTAGAAGGCAACAGCCCGCCACTTTCTGTCCATGCCCTGCTGTGACAGAATGGCTCTGGTTTTCCCAGTCGGAACTGTCCACTTCCAGCTGGTACAGCTGAGATTCATCCAGAAGGACCAGGATGGGCTTCGCAGTCACTGTGTCCTTGAGTGCTTGGAATGCAGCAGTCCAGGTCCAGGCTACACCCTTCTTCATCAGGTCAAAAAACGGCTGAGCGACGTCTGAGAACGCCTGGATGAATCTCTGGTAGAAGTTTGTGAAGCTGAGGAATTGCTTGCACATCCTTCTTGTTCTCAAGGGTGGGCCAAGCAGCAACACCAGCGACCTTGACGGGGTCCATCTCAATGTGGTTGTGTGAGATGATGACATTGAGGTACTCAATCATCGACTTCTTGAACTTGCACTTCTCTGGATGGAGGAAGAAGTGGTGCTCTCAGACTTGACAGAGCACCTCTCGGACAATTTTTGCAATGACGGGTGGTTCTGGGGAGCCTGAAATCAGCAAAACAGGCCCTGTCTGAAGGAATTACAAGGATATTGAACTATGCAAGTGTCAGTGAAAAGGCATTCTGGAGGTATGAATACCATACTACTTTCAAATTTCCATGTACTATCTTTTCTTTGTGTAGATACTGGAGCCCAAAGTGTCATGAACCGTCTTTTCATTTTACTTCCAGAACCCGAACAACCCGATCATTGATCAGATCAACTATCTGATCAATCGAACCAGGATACCGTTTTAGGATCTCTAACGGTTTCAATCAGTTCCCCGACCTTCGGGTTCCCGATCACCCCTCTATGTTCATATACCCCTTCATTTACTTTGCATTAATCTTGTCCGTTGCCGTTGGACACTGTACCTTAATTTACAACCCCTAGATACTTTAGTATATAAGCCGTAGTTAATTCCCTGTACTTTACACTATTCTAGTCTAAACTCCAGGCTTATTCGTTTGGAACTCTTTGTGCTTCAGTCGCCCTCGTCACCTCAGAACCCGGAATCTGCTCTGTGCTGACACAAAGGCTACATCCAAAATCTAGAACAGACAATGAACCAAAGAAATTCCTGTCAAAATTGTGCTCATAAGGGAGAGACATTCAGCAAAAGTTGGTTCATAGCTGTGATAAGTTCCATGATGTCTCCAGCTTCCATCCATGGGGAGACCAAACACAGCCTGGTGTTCAGATTGTACACACCAAAGAAGGGATGTAGTTTGGGCTCTGTATGAGAGGACACACAGGATTGAACTGGCTGCAGGGGGGAAACCATTACCATATCAAACTTTGCTGCCCTCTGATGTATCATAAAGATAGTCTACAAAGCTAATATTTCTCAGAGGTTCAAGTGCTATTACACAATTGAAGCATTACAGAAATGAACACAGACAAGTAAAAAATGAGCACTTTTACTTCTCCTTGATTGACCTATCATCTTCTGACATATTTCTTATGCAGTCCTGGAGTTCCTCTGCCTCTTTGGACCTTCCAGGTTGGTGGTATGTGGCAGCCAAATTTGTCATAGCCTGCAGGGTTTCTGGATGGTCGGCTCCAAGGAGCTGCTTGCGCTTCTCCAGCACAGTGCCTTGGAGTGGCTCTGCCTCTTTGTACCTTCCAAGTTGGCCATATGTGGTGGCTAGATTTGCCATAGCCTCCAGGGTGTCTGGATGGTCTGCTCCAAGGAGCTGCTTTCCGCTGATTGATGTGCTCAGAACCTATATAAGAAACACACAAATAACCCCACTTGACTCGAGAGCGGCACAGAAAACAGTCCAGAGACTGTTCCAACAACCAACAAACAAATCAAACGGCAATATATGCACGTTTCCAGAGATCCCGACGAGTTACAGCCCCTAGTACAGGGCCTTGTAAAGGTTGTAGGGAGAGGTTTCGTATCTCAAAGAGATAATAGAGCAAACTGCGTAGAACATGTTTCTAGACACAGTGGAAACGTTGTTTCCAAACAAGGTAGATTTATAGCTTCGCAGCGTGTGTGTGTGTGTGTCCAAGCGACAGAGAAACAAGTTTAAAGTAGTCCCGTAGACTCAAGTAAGGCCCCTAGTTTATAGGCCAAGAACGTTCACAGAGCTTTCCCTAAAGAGGTACTTTCTGAGCAACGCCAGCAGTCACGTTTCCAAAGTTTTCCCTTGACGGTACTTTCTGAAACCCGCTCCACAAACAACGACAATAACGTTTCTTTCAACAGAGTCCCAGATCCAACAGATTCTCAGAGTTCAGACAGTTTCCAGGCAAAGCCCAAGTGCGTTTCCAGAATATATATGATTCAGAAACAAATAAGATTTCGACTAATAATGCTACTCTATAAGAGTGCGTTCGCCGAGGATCCCAGATCAACCCAATGCGCAAGCGTATAGCCTACTAGTTCGGGGGAAGATGCTGTTGTCCATCGTAGAAACAACCCTCGGATACTTATACAACCGCCAAGACACTGTTACAAAGCCCAAAACACAATCCCAATGAGTCAAATGTCCGTTTATCCGCCTCTTTAACCGCGTTTTCCGTCGGTTGTTCTTCCGAGCGTCGCCTCCCATTGGTTCCCAGCTGTGAGCACGCCATGTTCCCTTGCCAATTACGAGGGCAGGAACCCGTCAGCAGCACCCCTGTATTATTCAGAGGGTGTGTCGATCACCGATAGATCGGCACTGCATCTCGTTCGACCTGTTTCCGCTTCAACTCAAGTTTCCCCTTGGTTCCAAGTACGGAACTTGATAGTACTCCTTTGTAGGTCTCGGTAGATACCCGTTTCTCTGGGGGTTTCCCAGAAAGGGTTCTTGAGAAAGAACCTTAGAATGCCTTTAGAGTTGTGATCCGGATCCACAGGATAGCCGACCACCTGTTTCGGTGTATCCGCATCCGATGGAAACCGGCAACTCTGGCAACCGAAACACTCGTGACCGAACGCGTCTCCCCTAGCGTCTCAAACACAACACAACACATTGCCAACTCTCGTTCCTTGACCCGTTTCCGTTGTTTAAGTGAATGTTGGAAACAAGTCAAAAGAAGTTCCTTGACTTATTATCTGGCTGCACGTTTCCCTTACAGTTTTCAGGGCGAGACTAGCCAATGGACGTTCTAATTCCTTAGAACGTCCACCCGTTTCTCTGTGGTTCGCCCAACAGCTACCAGGAACCAGTACTGTTGCATAGAAACAACAGTTTCAGCAATGAGCACGATCAGAAACACGCAAAATTACGTGTATCTAACCATGGCCCAATTACTGGCTTATCACCGCTTCTCCAGCACAGTGCTTTCGAGTGGCTCTGCCTCTTTGTACATTCCAAGTTGGCGGTATGTGGCAGCCAGATTTGCCATAGCCCGCAGGGTGTCTGGATGGTCTGCTCCAAGGAGTTGCTTCCGCTTCTCCAGCACTATGCTTTCGAGTGGCTCTGCCTCCTTGTACCTTCCAAGTTGGCAGTACAGTGTAGTAGGGTTCCCTGGATAACAACTTTGATTTTTCGCTTGTAGAGCTCACAATTCTTGAGAACAAAATTTGAGATCAATCAGGTACATACTAGAGTATAAAATAAGCTTCCCTGGAGGATCATATGGCGAATTTGTGCATTGAATGTCAGTAGAAAAAAAGGAATGTCTTTTTGATGGGAAATGTCACATGGAGGGCTCAATGGATAATCCACATTTCCGCTCCCCCCGATGGTCCCTCTCCTACTATTCAGGATTTCAAGGCTCAGGATATGCTTGAAAAGTACCATGGAGGTCATTTACCTTGTCTCAGCACCCAATGTAAGCCGAAAGAGCAGCGAAAGTATGTGCAGATAGTAACACGTTATGTCATGCTTTTGGCATTTGAAGGCATACATGATTTTTGTAGCCGTCATTTTTAGTCCAATTGTCTCACTCTTTGGGACAGTATTGTACCTTGAATGGTGATCTATGCTGCCGAAGTATGATTTGGACAGAAGTGCATCTAAATAGGTGCATATGGACGAAAAGGAAAGCTGATCAAAGTGGTCATCAAAGACTGATGGACCTCGAAACACATCCCATTCAGCCCCCAGTAGGGTTATGGGCCCTAAAATTTTTTAGGAGTTGTAAATAGCATGTATGCATTCAAATACCAACAGGATTGGGTAGAAAATGGATGCGACCGGTGTAAAAAAAGAATTATCCATTGAACCCTCCTTATCCATTGAACCCTACTATACTGTATGTGGAAGCCAGATTTGCCATAGCCTCCAGGGTGTCTGGATGGTCTGCTCCAAGGAGCTGTTTCCGCTTCTCCAGCACGGTGCCTTCTAGTGGTTCTGCCTCTTTGTACCTTCCAAGTTGGTTGTATGTGGCAGCCAGATTTGCCATAGCCTCCAGGGTGTCTGGATGGTCTGCTCCAAGGAGCTGCTTCCGCTTCTCCAGCACAGTGCCTTCGAGTGGCTCTGCCTTTTTGTACCTTCCAAGTTGGCAGTATGTGACAGCCAGATTTGCCATAGCCTGCAGGGTGTCTGGATGGTCTGCTCCAAGGAGCTGCTTCCGCTTCTCCAGCACAGTGCCTACGAGTGGCTCTGCCTTTTTGTACCTTCCAAGTTGGCAGTATGTGGCAGCCAGATTTGCCATAGCCTGCAGGGTGTCTGGATGGTCTGTTCCAAGGAGCTGCTTCTGCTTCTCCAGCACAGTGCCTACGAGTGGTTCTGCCTCTTTGTACCTTCCAAGTTGGTTGTATGTGGCAGCCAGATTGGCCATAGCCTCCAGGGTGTCTGGATGATCTGCTCCAAGGAGCTGCTTCCGCTTCTCCAGCACAGTTCCTTGGAGTGGCTCTGCCTCTTTGTACCTTCCAAGTTGGTAGTATGTGGCAGCCAGATTTGCCATAGCCTCCAGGGTGACTGGATGGTCTGCTCCAAGGAGCTGCTTCTGCTTCTCCAGCACAGTGCCTTCGAGTGGCTCTGCCTTTTTGTACCTTCCAAGTTGGCAGTATGTGACAGCCAGATTTGCCATAGCCTGCAGGGTGTCTGGATGGTCTGCTCCAAGGAGCTGCTTCCACTTCTCCAGCACAGTGCCTTCGAGTGGCTCTGCCTTTTTGTACCTTCCAAGTTGGAAGTATGTGGCAGCCAGATTTGCCATAGCCTGCAGTGTTTCTGGATGGTCTGCTCCAAGGAGCTGCTTCCGCTTCTCCAGCACAGTGCCTTCAAGTGGCTCTGCCTTTTTGTACCTTCCAAGTTGGCAGTATGTGGCAGCCAGATTTCCCATAGCCTGCAGTGTTTCTGGATGGTCTGCTCCAAGGAGCTGCTTCCGCTTCTCCAGCACAGTGCCTTCAAGTGGCTCTGCCTCTTTGTACCTTCCAAGTTGGCCATATGTGGTAGCCAGATTTGCCATAGCCTCCAGGGTGACTGGATGGTCTGCTCCAAGGAGCTGCTTCCGCTTCTCCAGCACAGTGCCTACGAGTGGTTCTGCCTCTTTGTACCTTCCAAGTTGGCAGTATGTGACAGCCAGATTTGCCATAGCCTGCAGGGTGTCTGGATGGTCTGCTCCAAGGAGCTGCTTCCGCTTCTCCAGCACAGTGCCTTCAAGTGGCTCTGCCTCTTTGTACCTTCCAAGTTGGCAGTATGTGACAGCCAGATTTGCCATAGCCTGCAGGGTGTCTGGACGGTCTGCTCCAAGGAGCTGCTTCCGCTTCTCCAGCACAGTGCCTTCAAGTGGCTCTGCCTCTTTGTACCTTCCAAGTTGGCCATATGTGGTAGCCAGATTTGCCATAGCCTCCAGGGTGTCTGGATGGTCTACGCCAAGGAGCTGCTTCCGCTTCTCCAGCACAGTGCCTTCAAGTGGCTCTGCCTCTTTGTACCTTCCAAGTTGGCCATATGTGGTAGCCAGATTTGCCATAGCCTCCAGGGTGGCTGGATGGTCTACTCCAAGGAGCTGCTTCCGCTTCTCCAGCACAGTGCCTTCAAGTGGCTCTGCCTCTTGGTACCTTCCAAGTTGGCGGTATGTGGCAGCCAGATTTGCCATAGCCTCCAGGGTGTGTGGATGGTCTGCTCCAAGGAGCTGCTTCCGCTTCTCCAGCACCATAGCTTCCAAATACTCCGCTTCTTTGAACAAGAGGCGTGTGATCTCCTTATCGCGGATATATTCCCACGGGGGACCCACCCCCCAAATAAGGCAAGTCTGAGTCAGCGGCGTCCGCGCGGCCATCAACTCGCCACACACTTGCCACTAACCATCTACGCGCGCGTCGCGTCCCGCTTAACTCACCCGACCGGCGCGTCTTCGCCAACCTGCAACAGAGCCGATGGAGAGTTGATCCCTCTGTACATATACTGCACATACCACACGGTGGCGCTGCACGTCAAACTCACGTGCACAGATCAACTTCCACGATCCAGAGATCGCTCGCCTCTTGTCTTTGAACCTGCCTGAGTCAAAATATATATGAGCATATTCAGTGTGGAACATTGACTTTATGGTTGCTAGGTCTGGGATGAGGGAGTCTATATGGGACATTAACCCAATTCTGCCCAGATGGGCATCTCCCGTGAGCCTGACTGACATCCCTATGATGTCTGTCATGCATTCTCGGGCTATTGGCATGTCAACCAGAGTATCCTGGCACCATGAGCGCACAAGCGGATGAATAGAAAGTGTATCCCTGATATCATCTCTATCAATAAGAGAATACCCTTGAATCTCAGCAACAATATCCATCAGGCATTGCTGGTCCCAAGTGCCCGATGCTGACAAGAAGTTCCAAAGGAATCCCCTCGCTGCCTGGAGAATTTCAGCTTCCTGCCCAGCATCATTGGTTTTCCATTTGGCTGCCTGCTCAAAAATTGCCTCTGGAATGTTATTGTGATGCAGCAATGAGCAGAGTTGTAGAAACTGTGCTGCCACCTTGCTCAACTGCTTGAAGCTGATTTGCCAGGTTGTATACACAGTTAATTCATAATCATCATGAGACTGTGTAGCATGCCACTCCAGGATTTTGGGGCGATTCTTTCTGTAGATCGAGAGATACCGAGGAAGGCAATTGAACTTGGAGATATAAGCACCAGCCTGGATAACTGCAAGGGGCAGACAGGAAAGCTCCTGTGCAGGTCCAATCAACAAACATTCGCTTCAATTCAGAAAGCCCTGTAAATGAAATACCTTAACAATCTCTGAAGCCTGCTGAGTGGTTTCAATGGTTTTCTCCTTTGCAGCTCTCCGTAAGAGGAGATCAATTGCATTGGTCTCATCCATGTCCCCAACTTTGGAATATGACTGAGGTCCATGTCCAGCTAGTTCCGGGTTTCGTGAGGTGATGATAATGTTTCCATGTGTGCATCTAGGGAAAAAAGGGAAGAGATTGATGTTTGGATCGTCTGCATTGTCAAAGAGCAACATCCACTCCTCGACATGAGAGATCAGCCATAGTGACCCATCTTCTGAGGTTTTCCCCATTCCTTGAGAAATGGCTATATTCATGAAGGCTGTATCAAGAGTTTGACAAGAGCTGGCATTGATGAGGAACTGTTTTGTAAACCTGAGTAAAGCAGTCAGCAGGGATAAATTTACAATGTGTGACAAGTTTACCTAGGTGTTTGATATCTGTTCATCATTTCAAGGAATTTCAGAGCTATCTGTGTTTTTCCGGAGCCACCCAGACCGTGGAGGGACATATATGTGTCTTTGGCCAGGGTCCGCAGAGAAGTACTTTGCCATTTTTTCAAGAATATCTTGCCGACCCTGGAATATCTGGGAGGGAGGAGGACATCTAACAAGTGCCAGAGCAGCTTTGGACTGTAAAATTTCTGATGCTAAAGGATTGTCAGAATTGAAACCATCCCATCTCTTCAGCACTCACAATTTGTTTGTCGTTGTTGCTCCAGTCCTGGGCTATGAATCTGGAAGCTACGTTTGGTGAGAAACAGTATTTGGAGGGCTGGGGACAAGACAACTTACATGGTGAAGTTCTCAGCCTCCACAGCATAATTGATACTGGGACCTTCCCCGGCACCCCCGCCTCCACCGTGTTCGCCACCTGCTCCACCCTTGCCACCTATGCCACCTAGGAAAGATAAGGCACAAAGTTGATATCCTTATCAATCTCGCGAGTCGCCACTCACCATGGATGTTCATATAGTTAACTGTGTGGGATTGACCAGCTCGAGACATTATCTCGATGGAGTCGACCAGTAAAGAGCCGGGGGGTGCGGTGTGGGTAACACGTTGCGGACGTGTGTCGTGGACGTTGTCACACTTCTGACCTTGACAGCCACTGCCACATCCTGCATTACTTTCCTAATTGAGGATAATTGCCCCAAAACGTGGCGCCAAGTTTCAGCCTCCGACCCCGGCGCGGTTTCGGGTTCCTCCTTCTCAGTAGTGGTGGTTTTTAGCTGAACAAGAGCAAGGTTCGCAAAGTGACCCACCACTTTGATTAATGAGTGAATTTTGCGAGTTTTCAACTGCCAGCGCTAACTCTAGCGCCTTTGCAGATAAACGCGTGGGTCAAGAATAAATATGATATTCCGGTGCCTTGGACCCTTTGAACCCAAAGCGGAGTTCGCAAAGCTTCGGACGGACACCCGTGATGCATAAAGAAGGAGAGACAGAGAAGAGACGTAATGTTATAAATAGGGTGAGAATTAAGGTGGAGGCGGAAGTTCCGGAGAGTGATTGTGTCAAATGACCTGAGGGTGAACACAGTATGCTTTCAGACATGCACTCTTGAGCAGGGAGGCGGGCGGGATACTCTGGGATGCCGCTTTCGTTGGTCCCCGCCGTGTGAAGATTTGTTAATCAAGTTCGTCAGGTCGGCGTGAAACGGGGCATTGACTGGGATGAGGCAAACAACGAGCTTTTCGGCTATATTGGATTGCTAAACAATGGACACCTAGATCTTGAAAAGATGAATGGGTACCGTGTTTAAAATCATCCTTGACTCGACTCGGAAATTTGTTGAGCAAAGCCGTCCTTGAGGCCCAGAAAGTCACAAGTTAAATGGTCAGGAGATACGGATCGCTGGATTCCTGTTGCATAATCTGTGGGTCCAATATTATTACGGAATTCTGGAATTACATCGAATACTCGACACGGAGCGTCAAGTTCATCTGGTGGTATGCTCTGTATTGTACGAAACAAGCAAGGCTTTGGAGGCCACTACAAGACACCTGTTGGGATGATTCACGCGGGGATCTGATTCTCCGCCAGGCTAAGGACTACCGCCAGCGCTGCAAAGCCACAAACCAGGTGAGAGAGATTACTATGCGGCTGTCAGGAAAGAATAGCACGCTGGTGCCACGCCGTATACCACACGGAAAGAATAATAAAACCTAGGACTCGAGACGAGCCGTACGTACGTGCTTTGATTCGGGATCTGACTGAGGCAACAAGACAAGACGCGTATGCGCGCACTGCCATTCAGAGAGGGAGAGGGGAGCCGATATACGGAGGGGAATCCGATAATGCGAGGATCCAAGAGAGTGCATACACACCATAACTCGAGAAAGGCATCGACACAGTGAGACCATGGGACAACGGTCGAAGGGAACGATGAGCGAAGAATCGAGTACAACATGATTAGCGAGGAATTGTGGTGGGACGAGCGGAGGATGCACGGAAGAAGAAACGAGAGGAACCGCAATTGCGTTCATCAGGAGATGCGAGGGGGTGCAAAGAATTAGAGAAGGTGGGCGGGGCCAGGTAAAGATGCAACCCAACGCTGCGAAGAACCGGCACTTCGAGGTCGATATAGCAGATGGATACATGGATTAAGACAGATAGTGCAAGATGCCATACCTGGCATTCCATCGTGGGCCAGCGCGTGCGGATGGCGCCGCCTGCCGCCTTCAATGCATCGAACAGTGAATATCTAATCAATGTGCCACTACGCCGTGCTCGTCCATACCACGCCATGCCCGGATCCAGCACACCCGCGTTCTCGATCGAAAGGTTGATCACAAACGGGACCGGAGAGTGGCCAGTGGCAGCGCACGAAGTGGAAGGGACAGGAGCGGCGATGGTGCGGACGCACGCGATGGAGCTGGTAGCACGGTATTTAGCGCGGATGCGAGGGAGGATCTGGGCTGGGCTGACTACGAGTTAGTTGCGCGATGGGCCGAGGGGCAAACGTGTGAGCTGGTGCGAGTGAACGACGACCGCGGCGAAGCTATCGATGGGCAGGGAGGTCGCAGACACATAAAGATAGGCCCGGGCGCGGGTGAAAATGGCCGCAAAGAGAACGAAACGCGCCCGACGAGGGGAACGCAGGAGCTAGCACAGGAATGGGTTGATCGATAGAGTCGAGATATGGAACTGGATGGCGTGATAAACGGGCCTGATGTACACATGATAGGAATAAGGGCTGCATCAGGCCCGAGGACATTGTTATCTCATGTCATACGTTATGAGGGGTGGACGGGACGAGGCGGGCCAGTGAGGAGAAGAACGATCAAATAGAGTGAATGAAGCAAGCAAGGAGGGCCGTAAACGAGCCAATTGAATAGGAACTAGAATGTTAATGGAGCGAACAAAGGTGGACGCATGCTGTGCGATGAGAGAAGCGAAGGTCGCCAACCAGGAGCATAACATCAAGCGCGGAGTGGTCATTTTATGCGGAGAGGAACGAAGTTCGGTGGGACGCGTAATACCACTCAGACACACAAATTGTTCCACAGTCAAAAACGGGTTGCGGGCAGGTCGTGGTGCAAAGGAAAAGGCGCCCATCAAGCGCTGATGATGCCATCAAAACGACCTTTACTGGTTAACTGGTGCCTTTCGGATACTCTGCTCATATCTGAGTGTCTCACTGGACGTAATCTGCGAATCTCAATTCTCTGCTCTGGCCCAGTGCAATGTCCTTGTGCCGCGTGTACTTGTCTCGACTATTGTCTCTCTCTCTTTCACACCACTCACGAAGGACTCTCTGACTCTTGCTTTGAATTTGACGAACACGACTTAGTTTGCCTTAGATTTACAACCTTGCGATGAGCAGCTGTGAGTTCCTTTCTTCCATTTCATTGGGTTATTCTAACCTGGCGTCCAGTGTCCTCATATATCAAGCGCCAATCGCGCGTTATCCGGCGCAGCGCCCTCTCCAGCCTCAGCAGCATCCTCGAGGAGGAGCCCGCACCCGAACTCACGACCCCGAAAAAGAACAACTCCATGAAAGTAAAGAGGCGACACGGCGTCTCGGACCTCGCCATCCCCCGCACGTCGCCGCTCTTCACCGCCGTGCAGCGCACACCGTGGTTGGACTCTGACTACGAGTGCCCGCGTCCGTCCCCGCCCCTTCCGCGCTGCGACTTGCCCTCGAGTGAGTCCGAGGGAAGCAGGTCCGGCTCCGCGAGCCCGGTCTCGAGCGGGCTTGCCCACGACCCCCACGCCCTCGCCCACGGCGGAGAGCTACGACGTCGCGGCGGAGCTGAAGGGCCAGGCGGTGATTCGGTGCAAAACCATCAAGCCGCTCGCGATCGTCAAGCGCGCCGTGTCGCCCGTCCCGCCCCCGCCGCAGCCTGTGGCCTCTACCTCGACGCTCCCAACAGCAGATGAGTGCGAAGTGGAGGACGACGACGACGCATGGCAAGACGACGACGAGTACTACGCCGCCCACGCGGGCAGCTTCATCACCCTCGCCCCGCCGCTGCCGCCGTCCTTCCCTGCTTCTTCCTCCTGCGAGTCGCTGCCCATGTCTGCCGCTCTGCCCTCGTCGCGCGCGCTGCGCCGCGAGTCTGCTATTATCCCGACACCCTCGGTCCGCCGCAGCCCGGCAGTCCGGGCCAGCATCCCCATCCCGACGCGCGCGCCGCCGCCGCCGCCGATCGTCACCTCGCACTCCCACTCCCACTCGTACTCGCTCGCTGTCGGGCCGAGTCCGAATATGGCGTCTGCGTCCGCTTCATGCTACCTCTCACCCGCTTCTGCCTCGCGCCCGTCGCCGGCCTTGTCGCGCTCGAGAACGCGCGCCCCGCCAAAGACGCCCCTCCCGACCGACGCGCTGAGCACGCCCTGGAGCGGCGACTGGACCGCGTATGCTCCGTTTGGCACGCCCGTCCCCTTCTTCCTCGCAGCATTCATGCGACTCGAATTCAGGTACGTGGTCCCTCTTTCTCTCCCTTCCTGCGAGACTGACGCGTGTTTTTTCCCACAGCCTGCTCGAGCTCGAGTGAGCGGCTCGCGGCTCTGCTCTCCCCGCAAAGGCGCTTCCCAGCGGAGATGCAGGGCGTCCCCTCCGACGTCTCCTCCTCCTCTGGGTGGGAAGAGGAGGAAGAGGCGTGGGAGGCGTGTGCGGTGTCCTACGGCGATGCGTACGAGGACGTGCCGCTCTCGCCGCTCGTCGCGTGTGTGCCGTCTTCCCCCTCTTCTCCTTCTTCTCCGTCTTCTTCTCCGCTGTCCCCGTCCCCTACCGAGGAGAAATGGAGCTTTCCCGCCCTCGCCCCTCCCGCTCCCCAACCCCGCGTTCGCATCGGCATCGGCGTGCTCGGCCTCAGCGCCGATCGCGGGGCCGGGGCGGTACACGGGCTGGCACCCCCGCCCGCGCGCGTCGCAGCTGAGGCTGGCGTTGGCGGTGGAGCCGCTTTCCCTTCTTGCATCCGCATCCCATTCGCCCTGTACCCCCGCGCCTTGCTCCTCCTCTTCTCCCAATCCCTACTCCGCGCAGGAACGAGGACAGCAGCAGCAGCAGCAGTGCCAACAACAACCCTCGCTCGAACCCGAACAACGCGCGCCTCCGCTCCCGCTGGTCCTCCTCCACGCTCTCCTCCGTGCACTCCGCCCACGCCCACGGACGCCGCTCCCCCGGCGTCGCGTCGTCGCCGAAGACGTTCGCGTTCGCGCGCGCGGCGGGGGTGCGGCGGTATATGCACTTTCCCAAGTCGCCCGGCCAGAAGCCGAAGCCGAAGCCGATGGGGAGCGCTACGGTTTTGAGCACTCCTAGTCCTAAGAGGGGCAAGGGCAATGGGGGGAAGAGGCTGACGGTGGAGGATGTGTGTGTTATCTCCCCTGCGCCGTTCCCCGCTACGCCCACGCCTACGCCCACGCCTACGTGCGGCGCCAACGCCAATGCCCCGCGCCAGCGGTGGTCGTACTCCTCGCGCGCCTCCTCTTCCCGCGCCGCGCCGAGTGGAAGCGAGAGCAGCGACTCGGGGCACAGCGACTCGGACTACGGGAGCGAGTGCAGCGGGGGGAGCGAGGGGATGCGGAGGAAGCCGATCCCTGTGGGGTTGTTTTTGCGATGATTCTCTTGTTTTCCTCTTGCTCTTGCTCTTGCTCTTGTCTAGCGTTCTTGCGACGACGACGACGACCACCACCGTTCCTTCATGTTTTTCTTGTTTCTTGCGACTTTTTTGCGACGCCACCCACGATGGCATCCACTCTCATTCTCCTTCTCCGTCCTCACGACACGATGTATCCTACACACACACTCACTATATTTCTATTCTAATGTATCCGTACCCAAACACTCGTTGTAGCTATAGCTAGTAGTATCCAGTATTGTATTATCACGAATATTCGATTTTTTTTTTTGGACATTGGAGCGTTTGAGGCAGGAGCGTTTGAGGCAAGGAGGAGGGAGAAGGACTAGGAAAGGTAGAGAGAGGCGTGGCTGTGCGTGGCTCTTGGACGGGTTTTTGCGACACTACAAGCGCAATGTCTGGGTGCGAGCTCAGGCAGGCGAGCTTGCGAGCCGCCTGAGTGGAAGGCAAGGTAGTGGGAGAGGCGAGGAGGTGTGGGTCGGCGTCGTAGATCTTGGTGTCTTGTACCGTAGATCATCTACCAATCTAATCGGTACAGCCACATCAATCCTCTCGGCTCCTTCCACAACGTCGACATCTCGCGTCCAGCAACCCTCCGTCCACATCCACGCGTTTTGGCCGAACCCCCCGCACACACACACACACCTTCACCACGTCCGCGTCACAGGCGCATAGCGCCGCTTCCTTCACCTCCCTCACAGGCGCACAGCGCCGCTTCCCTCCTTTCTCCCACACCGGGCCACGAGCTCCCCGGATCTACCTTGCCAATGTCTCTCGAATGCCTCAAGGTCCTCGTTCCTCGGATACTGTACTATGCGGTGTGCGGGGTGCTCAACTTGGGACGACGCATCAACCTCTCTTCAAGCTCAAGCTCAAACAGTCAACTTACGCGGGCTGGTGGATAGAGACTCGGAGGACGACGGCGACACGGGGGCTGTTCCTCGTTGCACAGTGGCTTCTTTGCGTCGGGACGACCCTCGCAGAGCTTCAGTCTTTCTACGTAGCGTAGGCTCACGCGCTAGAGAGCAAGAACATAAACACGACCTCCAAGAGTGCGAGACCCGGTGCCTGGTCGAAGGCTCGATTGCACTGGCCAGGATTAACAACGCGATTATCTCCTCCGCCACGCTCGAAGCAAAGGTTTCCCCCCTCTCAAGCCTTATTCTTTCTTGCATTCGGATACATCTGGGTGACTCTACACGTCGACTGCCTTCCCCTCTTCAATTTTCGCAAGTCTCTCGCGTTCCCGCTCCTTCATCTCCTCCTGGATCTTGATTCTTCTGGGTACAAACACCGCCTGCCCACCCTCGATCTTCCACCCATCCAGGCCCTCTGGAAATCCTAGCTCGCGCAGCGTTTTCTGCTCTACTAGGCTGATTTTTTTACCCGCTTCGGCGCCCCGAATCAAGCGAAACGGCTCCTTCAACGCCACCGGCGGGTTCGTTATCACCCTCGGCACGCGCGTCGCGTTTCTTCGTCGCGGAGTGCACCATGAGGCCCAAAAGCAGCTATACACACCCTGTCTGAAGGAGTTACAAGGATATTGAACTATGCAAGTGTCAGTGAAAAGGCATTCTAGAGGTATGAATACCATATCACTTTCAAATTTCCATGTACTATCATTTCTTCATGTAGATACTGGAGCCCAGAAGCTACATCTAAAATCTAGAACAGACAATCAACCAAAGAAATTCCTGTCAAAGCTGTGCTCACAAGGGAGAGACATCCAGCAAAGGTTGGTTCCTTGGCTGTGATAAGTTCCATGATGTCCCCAGCTTCCATCTATGGGGAGACCAAACACAGCCTGGTGTCAGATTGTACACACTGAAGGAGGGAAGTACATGTAATTCGGGAGCTGTATAAGGACACATAGGATTGAACTGGCTGCAGGGGGAAGCCATTACAATATCAAACTCTGCTGCCCTCTGATTACCCTCTTTATAAAATCACATCTGTCTGTCCATCTGAAGCTTTTTAAGCTCTGGTCAGCCATGAAGTCAGCACCACCGATCTATCCGCTATAATTCTCAGGCTTTACCGTGCCATCGGCTGCCATGGCCGGGCTGTGTTCATTTAAACTCAGGCATATGAACAAGCAATGACTTCTAACAGCACCTTTTATCTGCTCAGAACCGGAGTGAATCCAGTGTCTTTATCAAAGCCTGCCATCAACATTTCAACCAAAGGGGTGGGCCGCACCGCTCTTGTGTACCATGAGGATAGTCCACAAAAGTAATGGTCCTCAGTTTCAAGTGCTATTACACAATTGAAGCCTTAACACAGACAAGTGAGAACTGAGCACTTTTGCTCCCCCTTGATTGACTGAGGACAAGAATCATGTCATCAGAATCACTGTTAAAGTTTGAACTAAAGTTCATGTTCCCTAACATTCACCGACAGTAAAAGCAACACAGTACCTAAAGGATCAAGCCCTAAGTCACCACTATCATCTTCTGACATATTTCTTATGCAGTCGCTCCTGTCACAATTCGAGTGTTTTTTATCTTATCACGAACCACGTGATAGCGCCTCTCATGTGACACCGCCATCCCGACTTCCGACAATTGAGGAAGTTACTGATGAATCGGGTTAGTTAATTATACATGGGCGATCGGTTGGGACGATTGAACTGGAACACATGCTGGACGCATGAACAGTTATATTTACATGGACACATGGCATACATATGGTGGTTACCAATAGCCTTGTGGACTACAGCATGTTCTTGGTAAGAACACACCTAACAGATGGAAGCAACGCACAGACAGTCCATTCCAGTTTATATATAGTAGCATAACATTACTTACGAACATTTACCACGCCGAAGCCTTATGCTCGGATCACAGTATTTACTCACGCTTACTTATTAGGAAGGTATAGCTCACGGTTGAACTTGACGATAGTTACAATGATTAGATACACCGAACAGTATATAGTCGTAGTCTAGTCGTAGATATTCTGTACCTCTCCTAGTGTTTTATTCAACTTCATTGACAATACAGTTAATACCTTGCACTACCCAATCCCTGATCATCATACCGATCTGTGGACGTTTGGGCGTGTTGTCATTGTAACATAATAAAACACTACCTTCATACCATTCATATCCCTCCTACCTTTCTTCAACCCCGCCGACAATTCACCATCCCCTCCTCTATCCACTTCTTGGTTATCCCTAACTGGTGTCTCTCCTCTTCGTCATACCTGTGAAGACCCATTTCCCCATCCAACAATTCACGTCGTCCACACCGACATAAAACAATTGCAGCGACAACTGTTTCGGACCAGATCGATCTGACCGCGCCACATGCTACGGGAAATGTTGAGTCCGTCCCTGCGTAAGGCAGCAACAAGGCCACTAGTCTAATCCTCGGAGAGGACTAGGGCGCGTAAACCGGGTGTGTCGTAGAAGGCCCGGGTACGTTCAGACAGCAACAGTCCGGGGCAACCCCACCAACCACTCAGTGCGGCCTATACCTAAGTTACGACATTTCGCGCAAACACATCATCTTCCGGCTCACCTAGCCGTCCCCCTTCGCCCCTACCTCGCCCTCATCTTTTACCTCCCACCCTTCATCCAATCACTCATCCATCCCTCCGATACGGAACTCGGCATTACGTCAGAACCCTACAACCTCGCCCAAACCCCGTTACCCATTTTGACACATCGTCTGAGGCAGACCCCAGCCTCTCTTATTCCTCCGAATACCCTCAAACTTTTCATACCGCATCCCCCGCATCATCCACCATGTCTTGGCACGGAACCCCTGCCAGACGACCATCCTCTCACAGGTCCCAAATGGACCTAAACCCCGAATTTCCCCGAGGCACTTCACCAGCACCTGTTCACATGCAGGGCCGGCCCTTACCAACACCCCCACCCTGTGACAGCCTAGCGGATCAATTAGCCAGGCTGTTGATGGACTGACAGGATCACCAGAATTATGGCGGTTCTAAGATCGTTCTCGCCCAACAACCGGCGATGTTCGATGGAACAGACAAATCCAAGTGGGATACTTGGTACGATGCCCTGACCGACTACATCAGGGCTTATCGTCGGGATTTCAATACCGACAAAAAGAAGATCTTTTACACGATCTCCCTTTCGGGGAGATCAGACAACTTTCCATCTCCTGCGGCGGTGTGGAAACGGAACTGGAAGCGGCGGAACATGCCAGACAGGGACCTTAGTCCTCATTACAATTTCAAGAGCTTCATTTGGGAGCTCGAGAGGTCGTACAAAGATCAGAACGGCATCAAGACGGCGCACCTGCGCCTCACAACGACCCAGCAAGGGAATACTGGGTTGACGGAATTCCTTCAGGCATTCGAGTTGAACACCGAAGAAGCCGGGTACATGCCTGGGGAACTCCATGCGGACGTCTTCCTGATGGAGACATTGGAACGACTGATCGATCGAAAGATCAGGGTGCAGCTTTACGCTGGAGGGCTCGAGGTCCCTGGAGACCTACAAGGAAATGAAACGAAGGTTGCTGATCATCGATCACAACATCGTGAGGATGAAGATCGAGGTGGCACAGATGCCGGTCTTGTATCTCCGGGGAACCCAATTCTGGAACCCCAACAAGGTTGCCGGCCCCGCGGCAAGTCAAAAGAATACAGGAGGAAGTGCGCCAAATTTGGCGAAACTGATACTGCCTGGCGGGCAGGTACCAATGGACGTAGACGCGTCCAAGACGAAGGCGGGAGCCTTCAAATGTTACAACTGCGGCCAGGAGGGCCACATGAAACGGGAGTGCCCAGTGCCTCCCAAGAAAAAATTTAATATTCGATCGATCCAAGTCGATCAGTATTCCCAGGAAGACCTGGAAGTTCTCGCTGCCATGCTGCACGAGAAGGGTTTTTGAAGAGGGTCCCGGCCAAGGCCAAACCGGCGCCCTCATTATCTATTATTAAACGCACACGATTCGGTCCGCTTGAGGCAGACAAGGACACAGTACTAGTTTCGGACGAAAAAACGAAAATAGAAAAAAATAACACATGTACTCTTTCTTCTTTTACAAATGTTATGGATCCAGATAAATTAGTTAAATTACGTGCGAAGAAAAAGGCCCCCGGAACCCAAACCGGTGCAACAAATGTGGATGACAAAAAGGGCGCCAAGAGCGCGATGGCTCAATCCAAACAGCAAACGACAGGGAAGTGCGTACCTGCTGGATTGGAGGAAGCGCCAAAGGAGTGGTTATTACCTGAGGGAACACCACATCCCACTATACCCAATGTATTCGCTACCAGGGTTCCATTTGGACTCAAACGGAAACAAGCAGCACAATGGATTGCCAAGTGAGCCCTGGGAATTGCAGAAAATCGCCTCGCACAGGAAATGCGGGCATTCCAGAAGGAACGCGATAGACATGAGATGATCGTCTCTGTAGAATTAGAGACGCTGGAAACCGGGAAAACACGACGAGTCAATGCATTGTTGGACAATGGCTGTACGACCATGTGTATGGATTGAGATTACGCCAAAGCGCAAGGGTTTGAGATGAAAGAACTCGACTCTGCCATCGTGGCAAGGAACGCGGACGGGACCCCAAACACCAAAGGACGGATCACTCATTACATAGAGTTGATCATGTCTTTGGGGTCTCACCATGAGAGACAAAAGTTCCTTATCACGGGTCTCGGGAAAGCCCGATTATTTATCGGTTACGATTGGTTGTTTAAATACAACCCGGAGATCAACTGGCGAGACCAGAAGATTGTATTTAGCCGGTGTCCGGAGGAATGTAATATGTCCGGAACCGAATCTCAAACAGGTGTTGGGAAGGATGAGCTAGAAGAAGGCGAGTTGATCTTGTTGATCAACTTTGCAGATGCAATTGAGCTGGTGTCGGCACAAAAAGAGAAAATGACTGAAGATAAAATTCGGGAGCAATATAGGGATTTTATTAAAGTCTTCGCCAAGGAGTCATTCGACTCATTACCGGATAAACGGCTGTGGAATCATGCAATCGAACTTAAGCCAGGATCAAAGGCTGTAGATTGCAAAATTATCCATTATCGCTGGACAAACAAGGAAAGCTTAACGAGTTTCTTGAAGAGAACTTGAAGAGCGGACGGATTAGGCCATCCAAGTCGCCAATGGCATCGGCATTCTTTTTTATTAAAAAGAAGGACAGAACCCTTCGCCCGGTACAAGATTATCGGAAGCTGAACGAAATGACAATCAAGAATCGTTATCCATTACCTCTTATCTCAGAGCTGGTTAATAAACTCCGAGGCGCTAAATATTTCTCCAAACTTGATATCCGATGGGGCTATAATAATGTCCGAATCAAGGAAGGAGACGAATGGAAGGCGGCCTTCCGGACCAATCGAGGATTGTTCGAGCCGCTAGTTATGTTTTTCGGGTTGCCAAACTCGCCGGCCACATTCCAGAAAATGATGAATGACATCCTTAGGGATCTCATCAATGAAGGCCACGTAATCGTCTATCTGGATGATATTTTAATTTACACGGAAAATCTGGAAGAACATCGCCAGATTTTACTCGTGTCCTGGAGACACTGGAAAAACATAAACTATTCCTCAAGCTGGAGAAATGTGACTTTGAGAAGACTGAGATCGAATATCTCGGTGTTATTATTTCCCATAACTCCATGCAGATGGATCCGACCAAGATCAAAGGGATCATGGAGTGGCCTGTGCCAAAGAACGTCCAACAAGTACAGGCATTCTTAGGCTTTGTAAATTTTTATAGGCGATTTGTCCGTGGTTTCAGCGACATCACCCGGCCATTAACTAAATTAACGGGAAAAGTCTTGTGGTCCTGGGGACCCGAGCAGGAGCTGGCATTCCAGAAACTCAAGGAACGGATTGCCGAAGATGTGGTCTTGGCATTGCCAACGGACAATGGGAAATTCCGTCTAGAGGCTGATGTGTCCGACGGAGCGATTGGAGCTGTGCTTAGCCAGGAGCAGGACGGGGTCTGGCGACCTGTCGCATTTATGTCACACGGACTAAACGAGACCGAGCGGAATTATGAGATCTATGATAAAGAGATGCTCGCTATCATGCTCGCATTAGAAGAATGGAGGCAGATGCTGCTGGGAGCACGACAGGAGTTTGAGATTCTGATGGATCACCAGAATCTCCAGTATTTTAAAAAGCCGCAAAAGCTTAATCGACGCCAAGCACGTTGGATTATAGAATTGGCGCAATACAACTTTTTATTACGACACCGGCCCGGAGCCTTAAATAAACAGGCTGATCTATTATCGCGTCGTGCGGATCACAACCAAGGGAAGGAAGACAATCAGGATGTTGTGCTTCTTAAACCCGAATATTTCCGAGCACAAGAATTAGTGCTCAAAGGCGTCGAAAAAGAGCTCATGGATTTGATCAAATCAGAGCGCAAAATAGATGGAAGTGTGCAAGCCGCACTAGAGAAGAAATTGCCATTGTGGAAGAAGGAAGACAGTGTTATCTATTATAATGGACTTGTTTATGTCCTGCGAAGCAAGGAGCTTCGAGATAAAATTATTGGGTTACATCACGATCCAGCAATCGTTGGTCACCCCGGAGAGAACCGGACACAGGAACTCGTGGAACGAAACTACTGGTGGCCGAGACTTGGAAACAGAGTTTCCGAATATATTAAACGATGTGAAGCGTGCCAACGATCACGCACGTTGCATCATCAACAGGGCAAATTAAACCCGCACAAGATTGCGGAAGGCCCTTGGCAGATCATATCTATGGATCTAATTGGTCTGCTGCCGGTCAGCAACGGTTATAATGCAATCCAGGTCTGGGTCGACACCTTCACAAAAATGATCCATGCAGAGCCAACAAACATGGAGATCAGTACCGAAGGAGTTGCACAATTAATGCGTGACCGAGTGATTAGATATCACGGAGTACCACGTAAAATCATATCGGATCGATCAACGTTATATATCCGGGTTCATGAAGGAACTCAATTGTATCCTGGGAATTGAAATGAACCCAAGCACATCACATCATCCGATCACTGACGGACAAACAGAACGGATGAACCAAGAGATTGAGAAGTATCTCAGGATCTTTGTAAACTATCGACAATCAGACTGGGCTGAATGGCTCTCCCTGGCAGAATTCTGTCATAATGACAAGGCAAGCGCTTCGACGAAGGCTTCGCTATTCTATTTGAACACCGGTTATCATCCCTGGAAGGGAATTGAAAACTTGGTGGAAACAAGAAACGAGGAGGCAGAAGAATTTGCCACGAAAATGAAGAAGATTTGCGATGAAGCCACGGTAGCTTTAGAAAAGGCACAGAAAAACATGAAAAAATATTATGACGCGAAACATAAAGACGCGCCGGTATTTAAAGTTGGTGATAAGGTCTACGTCGAAGCAAAAGAGATAAAGATGGATCGAGCCCACCAAGAAGTTCGATGATAAGCGGCTGGGCCCTTATGAAATCCTTGAGAAGATCGGAGTGTCTTCTTACAAGCTGCGATTACCAGAAAGCGGACCAGTCCCATCCGGTTTTCAATGAATCAAAGCTTACGCTTTACCATGCACCGCCGGAAGGGCGCGGGGAGAAACGTCCACCTCCCAGGATCATTGGAGGTGAACCGGAATACGAGGTGGAGGAGATCCTGAAACACCGCAAAAAAGGACGTGGTTATCAGTATTTAATCAAGTGGAAGGATTACCCCATGTCAGAACGCACATGGGAGCCGAGACATCACCTGACTCATGTGAAGAAAATGCTCGATAAATCCAATCGAGAACACGGGATCAATGTCAGAGAGATATTGACGGAAGAAGAAATACAAATAGGACCTGGGGTCCTGCCGATATTGCCGATGGGGCACTGGGATTATTTAATTCACCGTTATAACCAAAGGAGGAATCCTTACAATATTCGATGAAGAAATTATTTATTCCGGAAACAAATGATTATATCCCTGTCGATGGGGACGTCGACCCTAGAGAGGGGGGTAATGTCACGATTCGGGTGTTTTTTATCTTATCACGAACCACATGATAGTGCCTCTCACGTGACACCGCCATCCCGCCTCCCGACGATCGAGGAAGTTACTGATGAATCGGGTTAGTTAATTATACATGGGCGATCGGTTGGGACGATCGAACTGGAACACATGCTGGACGCATGAACAGTTATATTTACATGGACACATGGCATACATATGGTGGTTACCAATAGCCTTGCGGACTACGGCATGTTCTTGGTAAGAACACACGCCTAACAGATGGAAGCAACGCACAGACAGTCCATTCCAGTTTATATATAGTAGCATAACATTACTTACGAATGTTTACCACACCGAAGCCTTATGCTCGGATCACAGTATTTACTCACGCTTACTTATTAGGAAGGTATAGCTCACGGTTGAACTTGACAATAGTTACAATGATTAGATACACCGAACAGTATATAGTCGTAGTCTAGTCGTAGATATTCTGTACCTCTCCTAGTGTTTTATTCAACTTCATTGACGATACAGTTAATACCTTGCACTACCCAATCCCTGATCATCATACCGATCTGTGGACACTCGGGCGTGTTGTCATTGTAACAGCTCCTCTGCTTCTGTGTACCTTCCAAGTTGGCCATATGTGGCAGCCAGATTTGCCATAGCCTGCAGGGTGTCTGGATGGTCTGCTCCAAGGAGCTGCTTCCGCTTCTCCAGCACAGTGCCTTCGGAGTGGCTCTGCCTCTTTGTACCTTCCAAGCCTGGTGGTATGTGACAGCCAGATTTGCCATAGCCTGCAGGGTGTCTGGATGGTCTGCTCCAAGGAGCCGCTTCCGCTTCTCCAGCACAGTGCCTTGGAGTGGCTCTGCCTCTTTGTACCTTCCAAGTTGGCGGTATGTGCCAGCCAGATTTGCCATAGCCTGCAGGGTGTCTGGATGGTCTGCTCCAAGGAGCTGCTTCCGCTTCTCCAGCACAGTGCCTTGGAGTGGCTCTGCCTCTTTGTACCTTCCAAGCCGGTGGTATGTGACAGCCAGATTTGCCATAGCCTGCAGGGTGTCTGGATGGTCTGCTCCAAGGAGCTGCTTCCGCTTCTCCAGCACAGTGCCTTGGAGTGGCTCTGCCTCTTTGTACCTTCCAAGTTGGCGGTATGTGGCAGCCAGATTTAATATAGCCCGCAGGGTGTCTGGATGGTCTGCTCCAAGGAGCTGCTTCCGCTTCTCCAGCACAGTGCCTTTGAGTGGCTCTGCCTCTTTGTACCTTCCAAGTTGGCGGTATGTGGCAGCCAGATTTTCCATAGCCTGCAGGGTGTCTGGATGGTCTGCTCCAAGGAGCTGCTTCCGCTTCTCCAGCACAGTGCCTTGGAGTGGCTCTGCCTCTTTGTACCTTCTAAGCCGGTGGTATGTGACAGCCAGATTTGCCATAGCCTGCAGGGTGTCTGGATGGTCTGCTCCAAGGAGCTGCTTCCGCTTCTCCAGCACAGTGCCTTCGAGTGGCTCTGCCTCTTTGTACCTTCCAAGGTTGGCCATATGTGACAGCCAGATTTGCCATAGCCTGCAGGGTGTCTGGATGGTCTGCTCCAAGGAGCTGCTTCCACTTCTCCAGCACAGTGCCTTGGAGTGGCTCTGCCTCTTTGTACCTTCCAAGTTGGTGGTATGTGACAGGCTAGATTTGCCATAGCCTGCAGGGTGTCTGGATGGTCTGCTCCAAGGAGCTGCTTCCGCTTCTCCAGCACAGTGCCTTCGAGTGGCTCTGCCTCTTTGTACCTTCCAAGTTGGCGGTATGTGCCAGCCAGATTTGCCATAGCCTGCAGGGTGTCTGGATGGTCTGCTCCAAGGAGCTGCTTCCGCTTCTCCAGCACAGTGCCTTGGAGTGGCTCTGCCTCTTTGTACCTTCCAAGCCGGTGGTATGTGACAGCCAGATTTGCCATAGCCTGCAGGGTGTCTGGATGGTCTGCTCCAAGGAGCTGCTTCCGCTTCTCCAGCACAGTTCCTTCAAGTGGCTCTGCCTCTTTATACCTTCCAAGTTGGCGGTATGTGGCAGCCAGATTTCCCATAGCCCACAGGGTGTCTGGATGGCCCGCTCCAAGGAGCTGCTCCTGTTTCTCCAGTACCATAGCTTGCAAATGCTCTGCTTCTTTGAACCTGCCCGACTCAGAATATATACGAGCATATTCAGTGTGGAACATTGACTTTGTGGTTGCTAGGTCCAGGATAAGGGAGTCTATATGAGACATTAGCCTAATTCTTCCCAGATAGGCATCTCCTGTGAGCCTGACTGACATCCCTATGATGTCTGTCATGCATTCTCGAGCTATTGGCTCATCAACCAGAGTATCCTGGCACCATGAACGCACAAGTGGATGGATAGAAAGTGTATCCCTGATATCATCCCTATCAATAAGAGAATACCCTTGAATCTCAGCAACAATATCCATCAGGCATTGCTGGTCCCAAGTGCCCGATGCTGACAAGAAGTTCTGAAGGAATCCCTCGCTGCCTGGAGAATTTGAGCTTCCTGCCCAGCATCCTTGATTTTCCATTCAGCTGCCCGCTCAAAAATTGCCTCTGGAATGTTATTGTGATGCAGCAATGAGCAGAGTTGTAGAAATCGTGCTGCCACCTTGCTCAACTGCCTGAAGCTGATTTGCCAGGTTGTATACACAGTTAATTCATAATCATCATGGGACTGTGTAGCATGCCACTCCAGGATATTGGTACAATTCTTTCTGTAGATTGAGAGATACCGAGAAAGGCAATTAAACTTGGAGATATAAGCACCAGCCTGGATAACTGCAAGGGGCAGACAGGAAAGCTCCTGCACAGGTCCAATCAATGAACATTCGCTTCAGTTCAGAAAGCCTGTGAATGACATACCTTCACAATCTCTGAAGCCTGCTGAGTGGTTTCGATGGTTTTCTCCTTCACGGCTCTCAGTAAGAGGAGGTCAATTGCATTGGTCTCATCCATGTCCCCAACTTTGGAATATGATTGAGGTCCATATCCAGCTAGCTGCGGGTTTCGCGAGGTAATGATAATGTTTCCATGTGTGCATCTAGGGAAAAAAGGGAAGAGATTGATGTCTGGATCATCTGCATTGTCAAACAGCAATATCCACTCCTCAACATGAGAGATCAGCCATAGTGACCCATCTTCCGAGGTTTTCCCCATTCCTTGAGAAATGGCTATATTTGTGAAGGCTGTATCAAGAGTTTGACGAGAGCTGGAATTGATGAAGAACTGTTTTGTAAACCTGGGTACAGCAGTCAGCAGGGATAAACTGTACAATGTGTGACAAGTTTACCTAGGTGTTTGATATCTGTTCATCATGTCAAGGAATTTCAGAGCTATCTGTGTTTTTCCGGAGCCACCCAGGGCGTGCAGGACATATATGTGTCTTTGGCCAGGGTCTGCAGAGAAGTACTCTGCCATTTTTTCAAGAATATCTTGCCGCTCCTGGAATATCTGGGAGGGAGGAGGACATCTGACAAGTGCCAGAGCAGCTTTGAATTGTTCAATTTCTGATGCTAAAGAATTGTCAGAATTGAAACCATCTGTCTCTTCAGCACTCACAATTTGTTTGTTGTTGTCGCTCCGGTCCTGAGCTATGAATCTGGAAGCTACGTTTGGTGAGAAACAGCATTTGGAGGGCCGGGGACGAGACAACTTACATGTTGAAGTTCCCAGCCTCCACAGCATAATTGATACTGGGACCTTCTCCGGCACCCCCGCCTCCACCTTGTTCGCCACCTGCTCCACCCTTGCCGCCTACGCCACCTAGGACAGACAAGTCACAAAGTGAATATCCTTATCAATCTCGTGAGTTACCACTCACCATGGATGTTCATATAGTTAACTGTGTGGGATTGACTAGCTCGAGACATTATCTCGATGGAGTCGACCAGTGAAGAGCTGGTGGGTGCAGTGTGGGTAACACGTTGCGGACGTGTGGCGTGGACTCACACTGTCACACTACGTACTGACCTTGACAGCCACTGCCACATCCTGCATTACTTTCCTAATTGAGGATAATTGCCCTAAAACGTGACGCCAAATTTCAGCCTCCGACCTCGGCGCGGTTTCGAGTTCCTCCATCTCAGTAGCGGTGGTTTTTAGCTAAACAAGAGCGCGGTTCGTGAAGCGACCCACCACTTCGATTAATGAGTGAGTTTCGCGAGTTTTCAACTGCCAGCGCTAACTCTAGCGCCTTTGCAAATACTCAAACGCGTGGGTCAAGAATAAATATGATATTCCGGTGCCTTCGACCCTTTAAACTCAAAGCGGAGTTCGCAAAGCTTCGGACGGACACCCGTGATACATAAAGAAGGAGAGACAGAGAAGAGACGTAATGTTATAAATAGGGTGAGAATTAAGGTGGAGGCGGAAGTTCCGGAGAGTGATTGTGCGTCAAATGACCTACTGAGATATTAAGGGTGAACACAGCATGCTTTCAGACATGCACTCTTGAGCAGAGAGGCGAGCGGGATACTCTGGGACTCCGCTTTTGTTGGTCCCCGCCGGTGAAGATTTATTAATCAAGTTCTCGTCAGGTCAGCGTGAAACCATTTAGCCTGGACGGGGCATTAACTGGGATGAGGCAAACAACGAATTTTCGGCTATCTTGTATTGTTGAACAATGGACACCTAGATCTTGAAGAAGATGAAGGGGGTACCGTGTTTAAAACCATCCTTGACTCAACTCGGAAATTTGTTGGGCAAAGCCGTCCTTGAGGCCCCAGAAAGTTACAAGTTAAATGTTCAGGAGATATGGATCGCTGGATTCCTGTTGCATATATGGATCCAATATTACGGAATTCTGGACTTAAATCGAATGTTTCAAGTCACGTTCCCTACTCGACACGGAGCGTAAAGTTTACCTGGTGGTATGCTCTGTATTACACGAAACAAGCAGGGCTTCGGACGCTACTACAAGGCACCTGTTGGGATGCTTCACGAGGGGATCCCATTCTCCGTCAGGCTAAGGGCTGCAAAGCCACAAACCAGGTGAGAGATTACTATGTGGCAGCGCCGCTGTCAGGAAAGAATAGCAAGCGGGTGCCACGCAGTATGCCACGCGGAAAGAATGATAAAAAACTAGGACTTGAGACGAGCCGTACGTACGTACTTTGATTCGGGATCTGACTGAGGCAACAATTTGACAAGACGCGTATACGCGCACTGTCATTCAGAGAGGGATAGGGGAACCGATATACGGACGGGAATCCAAGAGATTGCATGCACACCATAACCCGAGAAGGGCATCGACAAAGTGAGACCCACGGGTCAATGGTCGAAAGGAACGATGAGCGAAGAAAGGAAAACAACATGATTAGCGAGGAATTGTGGTGGGACGAGCGGAGGATGCATGGATCCACAGAGATGCGAGAGAAACAAGAGGAACCGCAATTGCGTTCATCAGGAAATGCGAAGGGGTGCAAAGAATTAGAGAAAGTGGGCGGGGCCATGTAAAGATGCAACCCAACGCTGCGAAGAACCGGCACTTCGAGGTCGATATAGCAGATGGATACATGGATTAAGACAGATAGCGCAAGATGCCATACCAGACATTCTATCATGGGCCAGCGCGTGCGGATGGCGCCGCCTGCTGCCTTCAATGCATCGAACATTGAATATTTAATCGATGTGCCACTACGCCGTGCTCGTCCGCACCACGCCCATGCCCGCATCCAGCACATCCACGTTCCCGATCGAAAGGCTGATCACAAACGGGACGGGAGAGTGGCCAGTGGCAGCGCACGAAGTGGAGTGGCGATGGTGCGGACGCACGCGATGGAGCCGGTAGGACGGTATGGAGCGCGGATGCGAGGGAGCACTTGGGCTGGGCTGACTACGAGAGTTAGTTGCGCGATGGGCCGGGGTGTGTCACTGCAATACATATGGGCGAGGGGAAAACTTGGTGAGCTAGTGCGAGTGAACGAAGACCGCAGCGAGGCTATCGATGAGCAGGGAAGTCGCACCTACATAAAGATAGGCCCGGGCGCAGGTGAAAATGGCCGCAAAGAGAAACGAGACGCGCCTGAAGAGGGGAACGCAGGAGCTGGCACAGGAATGGGTTGATCGCTGGAGTCGAGATATAGAACTAGATGGCCTGAGGACATTGTTATCTCATGTCATACATTATGAGGAGTGGACGGGACGAGGCGGGATGAGGCGCGGTGAAGAGAAGAACGATCGAATGGAGCGATTGAAGCACGCAAGGAGGGCCGTGAATGAACCAATTGAATAGGAACTAGAATGTTAACGGAGCGAACAAAGAGTGGGGTGTACGAGAGAAGCGAAGGTCGGCCAACCAGAAGCATATTGCCAAGCGTGGAGCGGTCATTTTATGCGGAGAGGAACAAAGCTCGCTGGGACGCGTAGTACCACTCAGACACACGAATTGTTTCCGGAGTCGAAAACGGGTTGCGGGCACGTCGTGGTGCAAATGAAAAGGCGCCCATCAAGCGCTGATGATGCCATCGAGACAGTGGTTAACTGGTATGCTCAAATCTGGGTGTCTCACTGGACGTACCCTGCGAGTCTCAATTCTCTGCTCTGGCCCATTGCAATGCCCTTGTGCCGCGTGTATAAAACGGAAGCTTCTTGTGTCGACTGTTGTCTCTCTCGCTCTTTCACACCACTCACGAAGGACTCTCTGACTCTCACTTTGACTTCGACGAACACGACCTGCCTTAGATTTACGACCTCACGATGAGCAGCTGTGAGTTCCATATCTTCACTTTTATGGGGGATAAATCCTGACTTGGGATGAACAGTGTCCTCATGGATCAAGCGCCAATCGCGCGTCATCCGGCGCAGCACCCTCTCAGGGCTCACCAGCATCCTCGAGGAGGAGCCCGCCCTCAGAATGAAAGCCAAGAGGCGACACGGCGTCTCGGACCTCGCCGCTCTTCACCGCCGTGCAGGGCACACCCACACGCACCGTGTGCTTGGACACTAAACGCTATTCACCCAACGCCGTGGCGCATTCCGTAAGGCAACGTAAGGCGGCGATGCCCGTGATGTGGCAGCTGTCAGGGCGCAGTGCTCGGCGCAGTCTTTGCGAACGTCGAGCCAACCTCCGTAGGTATAGTAGTAGGTAGTGTTTTATAATGCCTGAAGTAGTGTGGCTTCATGAAAAAAATTAACTGACCAAGAAGAATTCAAAATTTTACTGACCCACCGCGTCATGTCACCCCAGGTGACCGTAACTAGGTGTGCCTTTTCTCATCATCAGCCAGCAGACGTCAGCCCGCGGACATGGAAGACAGCCGCAAATGCAGCAAGTATCGTAAACGGAAGAACGTATCCTCCCAGACATGGAAGGCGAGGCTCACTGGGACAGGGCTGGAGCTCACGGCAAAGTGTCGTTTCCCTCGAGCCTTTCTCATCACTTACCTAGGACACTCAAGAATTTATCAAGAAGCGCATCACTGAACTTCAGCAAGGCATCAATATTTTGCAAGATCTTGCAACTTACGAGTCCGGCCGAGGCTAAATTTTGGCTGAGATCCAAAATATCGGTCAAGACAAAAAATATGACCGACGTTCGTCATTTCACACAGACCGGACACAGTCGCCCAACGGGGCGATAATAAGTCGGTGAGGTACACCCAAAATACGATGAGGTATCATAAAAAGTGATATCATGTACTGTAATTCCTTCCTACGTACTTCAAAATTTATTTTGGCCGACCGTAGCACTTATAAAGGCGAAGATCGTTCTTGTAAGTATGTAGCGCTCGCGAAACTCAGATCACTCGGAACTGCCACATCACGGGCATCACCGCCTTACGTTGCCTTACGGAATGCGCCACGGCGTTGGGTGAATAGCGTTTAGTGTGCTTGGACTCTGACTACGAGTGCCCGCGCCCGCGCCCGCCCCTTCCGCGCTGCGACTCGCCCACTTCCGACTCGAGCGAGTCGGAGGGAAGCCGGTCCGGCTCCGCGAGCCCGGTGTTGAGCGGGCTGCCCACGACGCCCACGCCCTCGCCCACGGCGGAGAGCTACGACGTCGCGGCGGAGCTCAAGGGGCAGGCGGTCATTCGATGCAAGACCATCAAGCCGCTCGCAATCGTCAAGCGCGCCGTGTCGCCTGTCCCACCCCCGCCGCAGCCTGTCGCCTCTACCTCGACGCTCCCAGCAGCAGATGAGTGCGAAGAGGAAGACGACGACGCGTGGCAAGACGACGACGAGTACTACGCCGCCCACGCGGGCAGCTTCATCACCCTCGCCCCGCCGCTGCCGCCGTCCTTCCCTGCCTCCCCCTCCTGCGAGTCATTGCCCATGTCTGCCGCGCTGCCCTCATCGCGCGCGCTGCGCCGCGAGTCTGCTATTATCCCGACAGCCTCGGTCCGCCGCAGCCCGGCAGTCCGTGCCAGCATCCCCATCCCGACGCGCGCGCCCCCGCCGCCGCCGATCGTCACCTCCTCCGCGTATTGCCACTCGTACACGCTCGCGGTCACCCCCGCTCCCCCCTCCGCATCTCATCTCTCACCCGCCTCTGTCTCGCGCCCGTCGCCGGCCTTGGCGCGCTCAAGAACGCGCGCCCCGCCCAAGACGCCCCTCCCGACCGACGCGCTGAGCACGCCCTGGAGCGGCGACTGGACCGCGTATGCCCCGTTTGGCACGCCGTCCCCTTCTTCCTCGCAGCATTCTCATTCGTCTGACTCGGATTCGGGTACGTGGTCCCTCTTTTCTGTCCCCTTCCTACGAGACTGACGTGTTTTTTTTTCGGACAGCCTGCTCGAGCTCGAGTGAGCGGCTCGCGGCTCTGCTCTCCCCTCCCCCCGCCCCTTCTTCCCCGCAAAGGCGCTTCCCAGCGGAGACGCAGGGCGTCCCCTCCGACGTCTCCTCCTCCGAGTGGGAGGAGGAGGAGGAGGAGGCGTGGGAGGCGTGTGCGGTGTCCTACGGCGATGCGTACGAGGAGGTCCCGCTCTCGCCGCTCGTCGCGTGTGTGCCGTCTTCCCCTTCTCCTTCTTCGTCTTCTCCACTGGCCCCGTCCCCTACCGAGGAGAAATGGAACTTCCCGCCCTCGCCCCTCCCGCTCCCCAATCCCGCGTTCGCATCGGCATCGGCGTGCTCCGGCTCAGCGCCGATAGCAGGGCCGGGGCGGTACACGGGCTGGCACCCCCGCCCGCGCGCGTCGCAGTTGAGGCTGGCGTTGGCAGTGGAGCCGCTTTCCCTTCTTGTATCCCAGCAGCAACAGCGGTGCCAACAAGAACCCGAACGCACGCTCCGCTCCCGCTGGTCCTCCTCCACGCTCTCCTCCGTGCACTCCGCCCACGCCCACGGACGCCGCTCCCCCGGCGTCGCGTCGTCGCCGAAGACGTTCGCGTTCGCGCGCGCGGCGGGGGTGCGGCGGTATATGCACTTTCCCAAGGCGCCCGGCCAGAAGCCGAAGCCGAAGCCGATGGGGAGCGCTACTGTTTTGAGCACTCCTAAGAGAGGGAAGGGCAAAGGGGGGAAGAGGCTGACGGTGGAGGATGTATTGGTTATCTCTCCTGCGCCGCCTTCTCCCGCGCCGGTCCCCGCTCCGCCCACCCCTACGTGCGGCGCCACCGCCAACGCCCCGCGCCAGCGGTGGTCGTACTCCTCGCGCGCCTCCTCTTCCCGCGCCGCGCCTAGTGGAAGCGAGAGCAGCGACTCGGGGCACAGCGACTCCGACGACTGTGGGAGCGAGTGCAGCGGGGGGAGCGGGAGCGAGGGGATGCGGAGGAAGCCGATCCCTGTGGGGTTGTTTTTGCGATGATTCCTTCCTTCTGCACGTTCTCTTGTTTTTTTTTCTTGTCTGGCGTTCTTGCGACGACGACCGCCGTTCCTTCATGTTTTTCTTGTTTCTTGCGACTTTTTTGCGACCCCACGATCATTCTCATTCTCCGTCCTCACGGCACGATGTATCCTACATACACACACACACACACACTATATTTCTATATCTCTAATGTATCCGTACCCAAACACTCGTTGTAGCTATAGCTAGTAGTATCCAGTATTGTATTAGTATTATCACGAATATTCGATTTTTTTTTTAGACATGAAGGACTTGAGCGCGAATTTGAATTTTGAGAGGAGAGACGAGGAGAGGCGTGGCTGTGCGGGGCACTTGAAGCGAACGACGATCAGTAATATGCCCGGACCGCCAAAGGCGGTCCGATCCGCCGGATGGCGGTAGATGCATCTCATCCATCTGCTGTCGTCCGCTGGATGGCGGTTCTCATCCGGCGTCCTCCAGCAGCATCCACCGGTCCCCAGAAGGTCCGCCGGACTCCGCCAGATGATCACACATAATTTAAGTTTCTCTTGCCAGTGCTATTCACCACGTCTAACCAGCAGCAGCCGGTGGATGTAGCCTGATTTCCACCGGACGATGGTGGATCTGATGAGAGATTTCCACCATCGTCCGGTGGATTTCATGGGCGACTTCCGCCATCGTCCGGTGGATTTCATGGCCAAATCCGGTGGACGATGGTGGAATTTGCTCCAGATCCACCGGCATCTGCCGGTGTTTCTGCTATCATCCACCCGAAGTGGCGCTTTTATCACACAGTTCTCCCAGCTCTCTCGCGTCTGTGCTTCCAATGACGCACATGCTTTCATAGGAAGCGCTGTTGAAAAACCCATCTGCGTCATAGTCAGACGTGGACTTTGAATCAATTCTTTCTGACACCATCTTCCAAGCACCTCCAATCCAGTATCACGAAATAGTATAGTATATAATGCACATTCACGTAGTCAAGCCACGCAGGAATACAGCAATAAACGCCCCCTCCTGTTTGGCATCGGTTATTCGGCTCCATCCACTACCTACCCAAAATGGCAATCAAACCAAAGCCTGAGCGCGCGAGGCTAAGAGGCTTGTTCGCGAAGCAAAAAAATGAACAACGACAATGAACACCCTTCTTTGCTCTCTGACTTGGTTTATATGCAAAATGACACTAGGCTAATTACTGGCTTGAACTACTGTTCTCGTGTTATCCCCTCCACCGCGCCCCAGAATTCGTCCGACAAGGTGCGCTGCTTCTTCAAAATTCTCTCCTCGACCATTTCTTTGTAGAGAAAACATCAAGACATGGACACAAAAATCATAATTTGTGGCCGACATCTGACGAAGTTGGGCCTCAAATCACCTGATAATACCACAAATCGCCTCTAAGTAGAGGGTAACTTGGGGGGGGGGAGTTACCCTCTACTTATAGGCAAACTGCGTGTGCCACAGAAATGCCATGGCTGGGCTGCCATGGCGGCCATCCATTGGGTGGCCAGGGAGAAAAATGGGATTTTGGCCACCTGTGCCACTGATTTTGAAGGGTTTTGGCAGGGGGTCAGTAAAGCGTGATTTTGTGACAAAATAGTGCCATAGCTGCCACCAAACCTTTAGACCCGGATCAGTTCCAAAAATGTGACCCAATTAGTGCCATGTATGCCACGGGTCAATTTTAGCAGGGTCAGTAAATTTTGTGACCGGGTTTAAATGGCCACCCGTGCCACGGGTCAATTTTAGCAGGGTCAGTAAATTTTGTGACCGGGTTAAATGGCCACCCGTGCCACGGGTCAATTTTAGCAGGGTCAGTAAATTTTGTGACCGGGTTAAATAGCCACCCGTGCCACAGGTCAATTTTAGCAGGATCAGTAAATTTGTGACTGGGTTTAAAGCCACCTGTGCCACGGGTCGGTTTTAGCAGGATCAGTAAATTTTGTGACCGGGTTAACTAGCCACCCGTGCCACGGGTCAATTTTAGCAGCATCAGTAAATTTGTGACCAGGTTGATTAGCCACCCGTGCCACAGGTTGATTTTTGACTTGATCAGTAAATTTTGTGACCGGGTTAAATAGCCACGCGTGCCACGGGTCGATTTTAGCAGGATCAGTAAATTTGTGACGGGGTTGATTAGCCATGTGTGCCATGGGTCAATTTTAACAGGATCTGGAAATTTTGTTAGGTTGATTAGCCACAGGTGCTACGGGTCGATTTTTGACAGCATCAGTAGGTAGATGAGTAGCCATTTGTGTCGCAAGTAGGTTATCAGCCAACCTGTGGTCGGCTGATTCAGCTATTGGTGTCACCGATCACTTGAAAAGCCTTGAAAAGCAACCTCATCATTTTCGGAGACATTGCCACCAGTGCCACCAATCACTTCCAAAACACTTGTAATTTTGCAAGTGACATTGCCACCAGTGCCACAGATTACTTACCACCACCAAACAGAGGGAACGAAAACAGCATTTATTTCTTGCGTGTGTGTATGTAAAACAAAATAAAAACAACAGGCCCAAGCAGGCGTTGTAGTAGTCCGTGGGTTGGAAACAAAACGTGGGCGGCCGGAAGGAGAAGGCAGCAAGGAGGAGAAGAAGGTGGAGCGGAGATTGGCGATTACGAACTATCTTCATCGTAGTCATCCTCGTCAATCTCCTTGGCGGACTTCGGCTGGCGCTTCCTCTTCACCTTGGGCTTCAGCTTACCCGACGCAATGTCAGCCGCGATCTCTGCCTCCATCCTCTGCTTCGCCGCTGCAGCAGCCTTGAGGTCCTTCACCCTCTTTTCCTGCATGCGTTCCCAGCTAGAGGTGCCGGGGCCAGTGCTGCCACCAGCGACCGCATTGCCACCAGTGCCACCACCAGCGACCCCACTGCTACCACCGGTGCCACTGCTGCCACCAGCGACCGCGTTGCCACTGGCAGTGCTTCCCTCGGGCTCGTCGTCGTCAGTGGCCACAAACTCGGCACTCCTGTGGCTAGTTGAGTGGGCGAAGGGCTTGCTCTTCTTCTTCTTCTTCGGCGGCTCCTCTTGTTCGCCGTCGGCACCCCGCTTCCGTTTCTTCCCACCGCTGTCCTCCTTCCCCTTCTGCTTCTTCTCCTTCGTCTTCTCCTTCTCCTTCCCCTTCCCCTCGGCTTGCTTCGCCTTCTTCCCACCCGCCGACTTCTTCCCCGAACCATCCTCCTGCACTTCGCCCTTGTCCTCCTCCTGCCGCTTCCGCTTCTTCCCCACAGCAGGCTCGGGATCGGTGTCGGCATCCGTCTCCGCTGCGTCTGGCTCCTCCGCGGCCGACTTCGGCTTCGCTGTCGACCCCTTCGCCTTCCTCGATCGCTTCCCCGAGGTTCTCGCTAGAATCTCGGCCCGCAGTGCAGGGTCCGTTGGATCGAAACGGCATGCGCCAGACTTGAGGCGCTGCCAAAGCGTGACAATGTGGCCGGCGCCTCCAGCCTTGAAGTTGGAGGGCGCCGCAAAAGTAGCGCCCTCCGGCCAGCCGACCAACGTCCACCCAAGGCCGCCTTGGATGACCCGCTCGTAATCCTTGTAGTTCATTTTGACGTTGGGGTTGTTGGTTTTATTGCCTAAACAGGAAATTAGTAAAATCAAGAGGCGATCAGAAACGTACGAAGGTCGCCCTCGATCATCTTTGCAACCTCCGACCTGCGCACAGTGAGATCGGCAGGCATGGTGTCGCTGGAAGTAGCGGCCGCGGCGGTGATGCCCTGGGCGCCCAGGTTTGTCCAGCTGTCGTACTTCATCAAAAAAACCACCGGGTCGATCTTGTAGACCTCCTGAAGGAACTTGAAATTGGCGGGGTCGCCGAGAAGCGTCGGGGAAATGGTGTCGTTCACATGCCACCGGCTAGGATACCAAATGCCCGGGCCCCCGTGCGGTGCTGAAGAAGATTCATCTGAAAGAGGTCAGCTTAGCCATGGCTGCCATGGCTGCCACCGTGCCACTGGTGCCACAAGAAAACTCAAAACTTACCTCCTTCGTAATATTGGAGGCGACCGCACCCGCATCCTTGGCAGCAGAGTTGTTGGAAGGGCGAGTGCCCTTATCCTTGCTCTCTTGGTATGCAAGGTAGTCCTTCTTGAGCTGCACGAGGTCGTCTGCAGACCACGCATCGTCGCCCTCAGCCTGAACAATCTTCTGCACCTCTGGCAGTTGGATGCGCTCTCCTTTCTGCTTCCCTATAGTTTCACGGTCAGCATATTCAACGAATAACAAGAAAGGTAGGTCCTTACCAATGTTCATCTCCTTCATCCGCTTCCAGACCTTCGCCGAGAACTCGTTGTACTTGCGCTCCTCCGTGTACCTGGTGACGTGCCCAAGCCGCTGCTTCACCTCGGGAAGGGGAATGTTGAGCTGCTCCGACAGCTCCGCCGCACGAGCCTCGAGCAGGTCTTCGAATTCCCCGACCTTCTCATCGAGGATCTTGCGTGCTGCCTTCATCTCTTTCCCCCTGAGCACCGCCATGTTCTGCTCCGCCGTGGACTTCCCCTTCCCAGCCCTCGAGTGCTTGGGAGGCTGCACGGGCGCCCCAGGATGTCTGTCACGGTAGCTCTGGCCTCTGGGGTTGTGTTCCCCGCTGTCGTCGTCGCTATTGCTGTCGTCCTCGTTGTCGTCCTTGTCGCTGTGCTTGTCGCTGTCCTCGTTGCTGCCGCTGTCGTCATCGTCATCTTGGTGGTCTGGCTCCGCATCTGCGCCCGCATCCCCACCATCGCCAGACGCCAAGCCCTTGTCGGTGGTGCTGGGAGATGGGGACTTGCGGTGTTCTTCGGTGGCAGAGGTGGCAGCGGTGGACGGGGACTTGGGGTGTGGGGGCGGGGAGCGTTCGTTCTCGGGACGCGGGGATGCGGTGCACTCATTCTCGGAACGTGGGGACGTGCCGCCCTCATTCTCAGGATGAGGGGACACCGTGCACTCGTTCTCAGAATGCGGAGATGTGGCGCGCTCGTTCTCGGGATGCGGGGGATGCAGTATGCTCATTCTCATGGGGCGGGGATGGGACATGCTCTCCTTTGGACGCTGCACCTGTATTAGTGACAATGGAGGGAGGGTAGAGACAGGGTGTTCTCACCGTGCGCGTCGCGCTCCTCGTCAGCTGCGGCGTCCTCGTTGGCGGTAGTGGGAGACACGGATCGGGCGCGGTCGTCGGGCGTGTCATTTCCACCCTTGTTGGTGGTGCCAGAAGGAAGGGTGCCGCTGAGATCAACCTCCTCCCCTGCGGGTATGGACATGAGCTCGTCGAGGGGGAGCTCCTCAGACTCAGACTCGGACTCGGACTCAGGGGTGGTTGGCTTTTTGGCGGTCGCTCTGCGCTTTGACGCCCTGGTCTTAGATGAACCTGGCAGCGTTGCCACTGGCGGGGGTGGAGATGGGGCAGCAGGTGCGGCAGCTTTGGCCTTGGCCCCCCTCTTCGGTTTGGCAGGGGCAGGTGCGGTGGACCGCGTACTTCTGCGCAAGGGGCTGTTCATTGGCAATGCTGGCCTTCCAGTTATTGGATATCTGGGGGGCATCTGAAAATAAATACAGGTCAGAATAACTGCTCCCAGCTCCAAACAAGACTTACCGTTCCAAATCCGACAGTATTTTGAGCTTTGGCGGCAGTGGCACTCGGAGTCGTGGATGGAGAAGTCTTTGATCGCCGCATCGCGGTCACGTGCTTGTTCTGATCGGTGGCACTGATGGCAGGGTGCCCGCACAAAGCAGCAGATGGCACCCGTGGCACAAAGAGTAATTTAGACGTAAAAATTCGGTGTGGTGCTATTTAGCTGCCACGTCAGCCTTTGACTCTCCCTTCACCTTCCCCAACCCCGCCACTGTGCTTCAAAATCCCGGTGTCGCCAAAAATGAAAGGTTTTTGTGGTTTTTTGGCTTCATGCCACCAATGCCACCAAACGGCTCTGACGTCCTTCAGCTTCACAAGGCTCTGCCATCCATGCCACCGGCTTCTCGACATCCACAGCTGCCACTATGGCTGCAGCAGCCATTGGCTGTGAAGATTTATCTGAGCCGGACAGTGGCACTGCCCCGATCACTCCTCTCTCCCGCATTCCACCATCTTCGGCCAACAACGGAGCTCGACGCTCCCTCTCCAGGGGCGACCCCTTCCAGGACCCTCGCCCCTCTGCACACCAACGTCAGACGAAAGTCGCTGCAGCAGCCGGGTCTATTGCTGCCAGATTCAAGGTCCGGAAAGTACGCATTGCATCGACAGGCTGGATCGGGCTGCAGGACCACGGCATTCCGCCTGACGCCGCCACTGGGGAGCACGACCCAGTTGGAATCGTTCACTCGTTGGAGACGTTCTTTGGACCGGACGCAACGAAGCCGGGGTTCACGTTGGTCAAAGCACCCAAGGATGCTGGGTGCGCCCTTCGTTCTTTTTTCATCTCCTTTTCTTCTAGGACTCACCGCTCTTCAGGAATCCGCGCCCCATTGTCGACTCTGAAAAGCGCGTCTGCGCTGTGTACGGAGGTATTCCAGACACCCCCAACTTCATGCGAGACGTCCATGACCCAGCGGTGGAGGCCATGGAAATTGCACGGGCTCAGGCTTCACTGTCTGAGTCTCGTCTTTACCATCGGCGCGGCAATTGGGCCTCGCTCACCACGGGAGCCACCCACGGGACTGGTCGCGATGAGCCTGGTGACTTCGTCAACGGGATTATCAACACCGCCGTCATTCTCGCCCTGGTTAGCAACGCTGCCTTCATTGACCTTGCCGAATTTGGCTCAGGTGTGTTCCTTCTCCTCCTCTTTAAGCCCATGCTCATCCCTTCAGGCCTTTTCTCCATCTGGGCGCCGCACCTCTTCCAGTTCTATATCGACTACATGGGTTCCTTCTATCTCAAGAACCCCAAGCTCCAGCGGCCCTTCGTCAACAGCATCTGGTCGGCGTGTACCTTCAACCTCGGCCCTCGTACCTGCGCCTTCGGGCACCGCGACTTCGCCAACCTCGCATACGGGTGGTGTGCAATTACCGCTCTCGGCACGTTTGACTATACGAAGGGCGGGCATCTCATTCTTTGGGACTGCAAGCTCATCCTGGAGTTCCCACCGGGATGCACGATCCTCATCCCGAGCGCGGCCATCTTCCACTCAAACACCCGGATCGCCGAGCACGAGACACGGTAGTCATTCACCCAATACACCGCAGGAGCGCTCTTCCGATGGGTCGAGCGTGGATTTCGATCTGAGAAGGACTATATTGCTACGCTGACGGCGGAGGAGATTGAGGAGGAGCGTAAACTCGGGTTGGAGAGGGCTGCGGCGGGGGCTGCTTTGTTTTCTACGTTGGATGAGCTGAAGGCTGGCTGGGTGTAGAATTACTTGTTTCCTGCACAATTTCTTGGACGTTTACTTATTTTTCCACCAATGCCATGTATCTTGACCACACTGAGGTCACAAATTTTGTGATGAATGCCATGAGTGCCACCAAAAAATGTGATGAACTTGATCATGCCACCCATGCCACCACCGGACCTGCCATAAAATGTCGTGATCGCCAACCCTAGATGCGTGATCGCCAACTCGAGACACACAACAACTCGATAACGGGTCTTCCTCAAGCCATAATTTAAAAATCTGAGGAAGCCAATTTGGAGTTTTAACACATACGTGGGTCCAGGAATATTTTTTGCATTACCTCTAATTTCTACATCGAGATTTGTGTTTGTACATGAAACAGTCCAAAATGTGCCATATCTGCATATAGGTACCCCACTTCTCTTCTCTTACCACGACACACTTTTTTCCAACTTTCACAAATATGAAAGATTCTCACATGTTGGTCCTTCCTTGGTCCCCTGCACATGTCTGGGCGTCTTATTAGTCTTTTTAGCCCGAATGTCCCAAAAATGCCACCTGTGCCATCATGTACCCCTGCTGCTAGACGTCTTGCTTGTGCAAGATATCGTGAAAAGTGAGTTTGGTATGCCTTAATCTTCAATGCCTGACCAAATTTTCGCAGGAAAAAGGAAGAAACTGGCGGAGAAATCTCGTATCAGGATGAAAGAGTATCTGGCCGTCTTGTTGCCTTGTTACGCTGCTCATATAAATCTTAGATATCGGCAGAGGATCCAGGATGACCCAGTTCGTGCCCAAGAGTACCAAGAACGTAAAAAGGCCGGGAACGATGCCTACCAGCAGAAGTAATGTGGTGCAACCATTTATTGATACGAACTAACACATGCACTACAGAAACGGGAGGCTCCTGGCTTACAAAAAAAGGGAACAAAGGCTCGAGAATGCCACCAAAAAGCTAGGTCATGACAAGGCTCGCAAAAAGGCTTGTGAGAGGCAGCGGAGCAGAGAGCAGGAGAGGGATTATGAGCTGGAATTGGCGATCTTACAGGCAAAAGGTCAGGATGGAATTCAGATGAAGGTTGCTGACGCCATGTGGAGCCCTGGGTCAAGCAGGAGTAGTCGTTACCAGCGTGAGGATGGCTTATACAGCTTCCGAGGGTAGTAATTTTTGTTTGTTGTGTTCGTGGCAATAGTGGCAGTCAGTGCAAAATGTGTTCAAGAGTTAAGTGGCACTGGTGGCACCCCACAAAAACGCCCCAAAGAACTTAGCCGAGCACCGCCTTTCCAATCCCGTGACCAAAAGTTGGCCGCTATTGCTTCTTCTTCTTCCCATCTCCCCGACGGCCCTTCCTGCGCTTCTTGCCACCTGCGTTAATGTCATCCCCCAAGCCTCGCCGTTGCTCTCCGCCCTTTCATGCAGACCCCAACACCACCAAGGCCACCGCAAAGGCTTCTATCTCGTCACCAGCCCTGCTGCTGGATCGAAGCGCGGCGTGTATCCGTCTTGGTGTGTCATTTTTTTTCTCCCTTTTTTTTTTTTGAACATCCATCTGCTTCTCAGGACTAGCGCCCAGCGTGCGTCGGAAGGCAAGGCTCGTGGTGGCGCTGTCAAATTCACGGCCTGGGACGACTACCTCCCCGCCTGGCATGCTTGCTGTGATGCCGGCGAGCATGAGCATGACGCCCTGCCCCCTCGCACCCCCCACCCCTCCTACCACCCCAACAAGACCGCCCACAGCTGCACCGTCCAGCGTCCCGCCTTCGCCAACCTACGCAGTCCGTGGTAGTGGGGCCATCCACAGCTCATTGGATGCTGCACTGGCCGATTTCCAGGCCGCAGCAACTAGGGGGCCAGCGACGCTCTATACTGCGGAGGACCCTCGGGTCACTGCACATGTCGCAGCTGGCCGCTCCCCTGAGGATGCAATTGCCCTCGTGAGTCGGTCTTTTGTAGAGGGGGAGGCTGCATCTGGTAGCTCTAGCACCAGCACCGTAGCCGTCCGCAGACACATCGTGGAGCAGCTGAGTGAGGTGCTCGCTGCTTTGGCGGTGGATCCTTCAGAGATGGCCGGTGGAAATGTAAGCTATGATCACACTGTGCCATTGACTGGGTCGCCATATGAAAATGGTGACTCAGACGATGAATACTGGCGGGATACATAATCTAGCTACCTCTTTACTGTGTATTTTGCAATATTTTATTGTACAAGTGACCAAGTGGCAGAGATGGCATCCATGGGCTGATGGCATCCGTGGCAAAAAGGTGCACAGACAATTTTGTGGCAGCCATGGCACCTTGGTTTGGCTGCCACCAGTGCCATAGATCTGTCGTCATGAGGCAGTTCTGTTCAATGGCGTCATTGGAGGCTCATGACCTGCCTGTCTGAAACCTCGTGGCTTTGGGACTCATGACCTGCCGGTCTGAAACCCCGTGGCCTCAACGTGGCCTCCCTGTCTCAAACACCATGGCCAAGTCGACAAATTCAAAGCAAAAGCACCGTGCTGCACCAATGAATAAACGGGTGAAAGTACCGGTAAAAGTCAGAGATGTGAATGGGCGGACCAGTCTCAAGTTACAGGTCCTGAAAACCCAAGCACGGACAGAAATTCAGCAAAGGACGCAAATGGAGATAGAAGAGCAGGAACGAGGTGAGCTCTTTATTTGAAAAGCCACACCAGTGTCACTAACCTGAGCTGCTAGCCTGGTCAGCCAGCACCCGGAAGACCATGAACACCATTCATGATATCCCTGATGAGGAGGGAGATGAATGGCAGGATGACGATGGAGATTTCACATACGGGGACGTGATTGACGGCGCCGTCCCCATTGATATCAGCCATGGGGGTGGGGAGATGCAGGATATGGCACAGGCATTATCTGACGACCTGCATGGCAAAGCCAGACGGTGGGCTCGCTTAGTCTATGCTTTAAAATGCATTAAACAGGGCATTTTTAGGAAACGTCAGGACACGCGTTACCGGTCGGATGTGGTTCAGCGCCGAGTCCTTGGCTTCTGTGCTCAGATGAAGGAAATGGTGGATGCGTATATGGCATTTTCTGCTGCTCAAGGAGAGCATGGCATGGCGCAGGGACCAGTGGCCCCTTCAGACGATATGGTGGAGAACGAGTTCAGGGTGATGGTTGTCGATGTTTTTGGTGCGGTCTTTTGTTTCAAGTGGAATAGTTCTAATGCTATAGCCAGATACCTATACTGTGGATGCACCTATCCTCAGTACAGACACATATATCGCCTCCTGCCTGGTTGGGCAGGGCTTGATCCCCTGCTCACCATGGAAGCCCAAGCAGGCTGTGTCAATCCGTTGTCCTAGAGATGTTCCGTCTCGCACGCCTACGGTGCCCAGCTCTTGGGGTTCAAGCCTGGATCAAAACACTGGCAGATCTTCATGGCACAGCCTTTAAGCCCTACAGCGCTCAACGATTCACCATCTGCTTTGACTTGTACTTGGAGATCTTGGATAATGCCGAGAAGCGTGTGAAGGCAGCACTTGGCCGCGATGCAGCTGACTGGCGCCTCAAAAATGGATGCCCAGCTTGCACCTACAAGCTGAAGGGGGAGGACAGGCTTATCTTTGCCATGCTGCTTCTCATGGATGGTAATGACTCGCTCAAGCGCATCCTCAGGAAAGATAAAGGGTTCAATGAGGATGGTGTAGCTCATCGAGGAGACTCTGAGCGTGCAGATCCCAGAGCTGCAGATGCGGGTGGTGACTACCTGATGTTCCGTGAGAGGGTGGATCGGTGGACGAAGGAACGACTTGCTGAGGACAGAATCCCAGTACGTGGCATTTATAGCAATAGGATTTGTGGTACACATGGCATAGGGCTGATTTCGATATTGTAGATCAGTGATGAGCCAGAGAATTCTTCAGGCTGTGAGGAGAGATGGAAGAATCTCACCGAGGAGCTCACTGCCAAAATGTGGGGCATCTTTGACGAGACTGGGATATTTGTTGCACTTTGTCGGCATGGGTTTGTTCTTTTGGTGGCAGACATGGTACGAAGTGGGGAGTTGTAAGTCCCTGTGGTATAGATGGCATCGGTGGCAACTAACTGACTTTCTTTAGGGCCAAATACCCTCTCGCCATTGTCAATGCCCTCTTGGATGCTTTTGGGGCGGACCTTGGCATTGGATATGACATTGGCTGTGGTCACAGTACCACTATCCGGCACTCACCACTCGGTCCAAAAGCTGCCCGGCTGAACCTCAAGATGTTGGTAGGGGCCTTCCATGGTCATGCCCACAACAGAAAGTGTCAGCTAGACTACCTGGCCACCTACGTTCTGGGGTTGGGACTTGAGGACCTAGAGGGTGCAGAACGGCTGTTTTCCCGCTCGAATGGCCTGTCCCGATCAGTCCGATATGCAAGTGTTTTCCATCGAAGGCAGGCTATACGGACCTACTTTGCCCATCTTGACACTTTCGAGACATATGCCAATCTCAGTGAGTGATGGATGTCCTTCATATTCAGCCCTCATCATTTTATAGGCACGTTCTTGGTCAACAACTACAAACAAGCTATCGAAATCTTGGACACTGAGGAGTCACTGAAATATGCCATGGAACAGGCTGGAGTGACAGAGGACATGCTCAAGAGTAGGATCCAGGAAGAGAAGGCCTATCTCAACACACTGCTGAAGGAGCCGCAGGAGGAAACGGACCAGATGGAGTACTACCAGCTGCTGGTGAATCTGGCTGATCGAAAGTGGGTCTTACTGGATTCAATAAGACTCAGTAGCTCTAACCGCCATTGTGTTCATCAGGGAGAAGTTTGATGAAGCCTTTGGAGAGGGTTCAACAGCGAATGGTAACACAAGGAGGCATGCACGTGAGAATTACAACAAGGCGGTCGAGGCAGTTCAGGCCACTGAACGTCGCCTGTCTATCGAGGTACGATGGACATCAGAGGATAAGGAGTGGACCGATGCGGCTGAGCTGGTAGTCAACCGCCGGTATAGGAGGGCCGTAGACTCTCTAGAGGCATTGGTGGTGAAAAGACTTCTAGAACTGACAAAGGTAAACCAATCAGGGCTAGGTATATGGTCCAATCTGTTAAGAGGCAGTGCTGATAGACCTTCCAGGATACAAAGTGCGAAAACACATTGCCAAGGCCCTCCAGGTTCGATCCAAAGCAATCCGGAGTGCCCTCCAGCGCTACAATTCGGCTGCATCGGCCTTGGACCCTCCAAGGCAACACTTGTCGTGGGAGGAAGTCATTGACTACGCATTTCTTGCAGACTTTGACATTCTTCGGGACCCCCACTGGCAACGCCACAATCAGGGCATGGGCAGACCCAGCTGCTCGCCAGCTTCTGGACAGCTATCACAAACTCAAGCGAGCAAAGGAGGAGATTCAGCGACTTGACATCGAAATCCGACGTGTTGTGACCTATATGAAGGATGAGAGGAAGTTTTTGCTGGGAAAGGAGGCCGAGATTCTGCCAGAAGACCCTACCCTCGCATTTTTCATTGGAAAATACCACCAGCACGTGGACGATATGACGAGATTCATATGAAGCGTTTCTATACTATCCGCCAGAAACTTGGAAGCCGCTTTACTGCAGACCTGACACCTGGGGAGCGGGCTGACCCCCCTCTGCCTCACCTTCCCCCGAGACTGATGTGATACCAACCGTCTCCCGGGAGTCGCAATCCTGCCTCGACAGCATCCGTGTCAGGTGCCATGAATGTTGACATGGACCTTGCAAGTGAGGATGAGGGTTCTGAAAACGGTTGGCTTGATGGAAATGGTTCCAGTGACGACGATGAGGGTGAGGATGCCCGGGGAGAGGAACTCGGGGAGGTGATAGAGGGAGTTGCATTGCTAGCCTTGGACAAACAGGGAGGATAGGTAGATAGCTGGCAGAGATGGCAGACAGGCAGAGTCTTTACTATGTCCCTTTCAAAATTACCAAATCCCTTTTTATGTCACCGGTGGCACTGATGGCTATTCAGCCTGGTCCCCAATTTCCTGATTCTGTCAAAAATTGACCCATGGCAGGCATGGCTAATCAACCCGGTCACAAATTTACTAACCCTGCTAAAATCAACCTGTGGCACGCGTGGCTAATCAACCTGGTCACAAATTTACTGATCCTGCTAAAATTGACCCGTGGCATACGTGGCTATTTAACCCGGTCACAAAATTTACTGATCCTGCCCAAACCGACCCGTGGCACAGGTGGCTATTTAACCCAGTCACAAATTACTGATCCTGCTAAAATTGACCTGTGGCACGGGTGGCTATTTAACCCGGTCACAAAATTTACTGACCCTGCTAAAATTGACCCGTGGCACGGGTGGCCATTTAACCCGGTCACAAAATTTACTGACCCTGCTAAAATTGACCCGTGGCATACATGGCACTAATTGGGTCACATTTTTGGAACTGATCCGGGTCTAAAGGTTTGGTGGCAGCTATGGCACTATTTTGTCACAAAATCACGCTTTACTGACCCCCTGCCAAAACCCTTCAAAATCAGTGGCACAGGTGGCCAAAATCCCATTTTTCTCCCTGGCCACCCAATGGATGGCCGCCATGGCAGCCCAGCCATGGCATTTCTGTGGCACACGCAGTTTGCCTATAAGTAGAGGGTAACTTCCCCCCCCCAAGTTACCCTCTACTTAGAGGCGATTTGTGGTATTATCAGGTGCCTCAAATCCATTCAGCCATGCATTGAGCTGTTCAGCAGTTTCTGTGTTAAATGCGCGGGTGGTGTGTGTGCGTCCGTTGTCATCGACGTCGACAAGGACCAGATCAGGCTGTGAACCGTTTGTAGGAGCAGGATTACACCACAGGCGGCACAAAACATCGGTGGCTCGGTGGCCAATGTAGTGCCACGCATCGACAATGAACTTTGTTGTCCTGATCCACGGGCTGTTAGCATCCTGTGTAACAATGTGGCGCAACAAGTTGCATGCATCATCGTAGGCGATAAAGCTCGGCTTGGAGTTTGGATGGTGCTCCCAGGTGCGATTCAGGAATGCGAGGACCTGTAATGAGCTTTCGGATCGATAGCATTTGCCCCATGCAATTGGACACCCGCAAGACCACTGTATGGTCTGCAGGCAATAAGTTGTTCCCGCCCTAAAGGTGTGACTGACCTGAGCCCCGGCCACGCCATTGAGATCGGGAAGCTCAGCGCGAAGACTCGGTCCACCTCCTTCAGTTTCGGATTGTCCGTCAAACCGCGACTCCCCACCCAATTGCCTGCGAATCACTCTTTGGACTCCAGGAAAGGACATACGGGAAAAACGGTTTGAGATATTTGACGTGCCAATCTTTGTGTGCCGCATTGTCGCAGGTGAAGGCTCCGGAGGAATGTACAGCGCGTCCACACGGAACAATGCCGCAGATGTCGCGCAGATCTAAATGATCCTCACAGAACCGACCATTCTTGTAGTTCACAAGAGGTTTGTGGCACAAATCGACAGAACAAATCTGAAACACTGTCAGATTAATACCGC